>JAACNH010000018.1:460639-536221 GCA_019447015.1 Hymenochirus boettgeri
TATACACTATACTGTACTATATACTATACTATACACTATACTGTACTATACTATACTATACTATACTATACTGTACTATATACTATACTGTACTATATACTGTACTGTACTATATACTATACTATACACTATACTGTACTATATACTATACTGTACTATATACTGTACTGTACTATACTATATACTATACACTATACTGTACTATATACTATTCTGTACTATATACTGTACTATACACTATTCTGTACTATATACTGTACTGTACTGTACTGTACTATACTGTACTATATACTATTCTGTACTATATACTGTACTGTACTGTACTGTACTATACTGTACTATATACTATTCTGTACTATATACTGTACTGTACTATATACTGTACTATATACTATTCTGTACTATATACTGTACTGTACTATATACTGTACTATATACTATTCTGTACTATATACTGTACTGTACTGTACTATACTGTACTATATACTATATACTATTCTGTACTATATACTGTACTATATACTATTCTGTACTATATACTGTACTATATACTATTCTGTACTATATACTGTACTATATACTATATACTGTACTGTACTATACTGTACTATATACTATACTGTACTATACTGTACTGTACTATATACTATTCTGTACTATATACTGTACTGTACTATTTACTATACTATTCTCACCCTTGGGTGTTCACTGTAGACCTGCGTCTCTCCATCCTGCAGTTACTGATCCGCAGGAAATGTAGAATAAAATATATAAACGTGGGGTCTGTAGACGGCTCCTGGAGACAGTAAAATGTGAATAATTTTTATTTAGAACTGTTATCGCCACCCAACAAATAAATCCCAAAGGATCTAAATACTAAGACCCTCAAAAAGAACCCGCAGCCCCCCAACTATCCATTGTGTTAATGTCCCTTCCTTGCATCATTATAGCAGAAAGTGCGTCCACCAGGACTAAGGGATTTAAATCGAGGCATCATAATGGGGGCAGGTCCGACTGTAATTCATGGTACAGAGACGCTGAAGGTAAAATTACAGGTCACAGGAACAAACTACAGAAAACGTTCAACTCATTGGGTCTGTGACTCATCGTGACGCACAATATTGAGATCCGTAAGAGCAGCGGGGGGAGGGGAGGAATACAAATCAGTCTGTGCCGCTGAACAGAATGCAGGGAATTTCATCCCATGTTTATCATGGATTAAAATGACAACAGATTTCAGAGCTGAGTCATAAATGGGTCGGTTCATGTTCCGTGTAACGAATCAAACACAGAACCGGACAGGTAGGAATGTATCGTACAATCGATGGAAATGTAACATTCACACTGCACTTTTACCGATATTGGGAAATCAGCTTTAGGGCCGGATTTATAGAGTCACATTAACGAATCTTTATTATTATTGTGGATTTATATGGCGCTAACATCTTCCATAGCGCTTTACATGTATACATTCACATCAGGCCCTGCCCCGAAGAGCTTACAATCTAAGCACATTAATTTGACACATACAACCTATCAGTGTGTCTTTATGATTGTGGGGGAAACCGGAGTGCCCGGAGGAAACCCACGCAAGCACGGGGAGAACATACAAACTCCTTGCAGATGTGTCCAAGGGTGGAATCGAACTCGGGACTCAGCGCTGTAAGGGATCAGTGCTATTATGATGAAATCTACCTCTTCTAGAGAAATCACCACGAAGCTGTAAATAAAGTGGAAATTACATACACAGCCCGAAATCCCCTATAGGCGGCCGGGTTGGGTTTTTTTTTCAAGCGCGTCATTGGAAGGCAGCCAAGGAATTCTGGGAATTGTAGTTTTCTATCTACAGAGATGCAGGTTGAACATCTCTGGTATAATGACGGTGATAATAAATAATAAAATGATTATAAAGGTTCATATATACGTGGAGGGCCGACCCACAACGCACGGTGTGTAATAAACGTCTGTTTCGCCCGACGACCATTCCGTGTATGGGGGCTTGTGGGCCAATTCGCCGGGGGCGATCATCATCGAGCCATGTTCCAGCCGACTAAGCGTCTATACACGAAACGATCATCGGACAAAAAGGACGTTCATTACACGTCGCGGGAACCTTTAGTGCGATTCATTAAGGTGGGTTCCCAATGGGACCGCACATTCGATCGTTCGCAAATTAGGGCGCGGTTGAATTTGCCGCGACCGACGGACATTTGTCCCAGCTGAGCGCTCGGTCGGACAAATAGTCCCTCCATGTGTACCCATGGTGTTGGTCATGTTTGAAGATTCCACTTCTCGTTATAAATCCGGTAGTTACCGGAGGAATCCGGTAAGATGTCTCCAGCACTTACCGATATTTTGGGAGGTTGGGATTTTTATTACCTTCATTCAAAACCTAATGGTTTACTAATTTCCCTTGTGCAGAACAAAACTGTAGGACAGAGCCCTCTAGTGTCTCCAGACAGCAACTGCACATTAAACAGAGAGGCTTCGTCCTTACACTGATAAAAAGCCCCAACCAGGGAACACTCCCCCCTGTAATGCTTTAAAGGGCAAGTTCTGTGAAATGTAATTCATTTAAATGACATTGCACATAGTTCAGTATTCTACCTATCTGAAAGAACTAGTGATTAGTTAACTCTATGGTCATTAGAGAGCTGTCATTTCAGTTCTGTTCAGGTCTCTCCAGGGAGCTCCTCTCTAGGGACTGACTGTTGGGTGGGTCAGACACGCTCAGATCACTACTGGACAACTACAGGGTCATGGACAAAACCTTAAAAGACAGTATTGGGGTCCTGTTATCAGGAAGTGTTGGCTAGGAATTCACTGAAGGGCTGCCATGGATATGTGGAAACTACCCAATAGTCTCCACTTCTCTGAGTTATTTGCATATTGTGCTGTTTATTGGTAGGTTTTTAAATGGGTCAGTTAATGTTATTTAAAACTACAATTCCCAGAGTTCCTGTCATTAATCAAAAACAGAGATACCTGGGTGTTTTTAGCTCCACATTACACATGTGTTTCCCCAGTGGATATGTATCCCCTTACTGTGCTACTGGGCTGTACTGGGATCATTTCATAGGAAATACACTAAATACACAGGGTTTACACCAGCAGTGCCCTCTGGTGGAATTTTGTAGCAGGTGCATGTTCCATACAGACAACTAGAAGAGGCTGGGGACTGTTATATCTATGTGGGCAATCTTTTCATTAGTTTCATTTCATCTTTCCATAGTCAAGAGATTATTGGGGTTTGGTTGGTAGCATCAGCACTGCCATGTTATAATGTCAGTTAGGACAGAAACGCCGCTTTAAACTAGTCTGACAACTGGAGACGGTGCCATTTACTATATTGTATCAGTGCCATGTGTTAAAGGGAGACTGTGCCATTTACTATATTGTATCAGTGCCATGTGTTAAAGGGAGACTGTGCATTAAACTATAGGTGTATCAATGCATGTTTTAAAGGGAGGACTGGGCCATTACTATATTGTATCATTGCCATCGTGTAAAGGGAGGACTGTGCCATTTCAATATATATGATCAGTGCATGTGTTAAAGGGAGACTGTGCCATTTTACTATATTGATCAGTGCGTGTGTTAAGGGAGGATGTGCCACTTACTATATTGTATCAGTGCCGTGTGTTAAAGGGAGACTGTGCCATTTACTATTGTATCAGTGCCGTGTGTTAAAGGGAGCTGTGCCATTTACTATATTGTATCAGTCCGTGTGTAAAGGGAGATGTGCCATTTACGATATGTATCAGTGCGTGTGTAAAGGGAGACTGTGCCATTACTACTATTGTTCAGTGCCGTGTGTTAAAGGGAGACTGTGTGCCCATTACTATTGTATCAGGCGGTGTTAAAGGGAGGACTGTTGCATTACTATATTGTTCAGTGCCCGTGTGTTAAGGGGACTGTCCATTTACTAGCATTGTTCAGTGCGGGGGTAACGGGAGACGTGCAATTTACTATTATGTACAGTCCGTGTGTTAAAGGGAGGAATGTTGCCATTACTATATTGTTCAGTGCCGTGGGTAAAGGGAGACGTGCCATTTACTCATTTATCCAGTGCCATGTGTTAAAGGGAGACTGTGCCCATTTACTATATGTATCAGTGCCTGGTTAAAGGGACACTGTGCCATTTACTATATTGTATCAGTGCGTGTGTTAAAGGGAGACGTGCCATTTACTATATTGTATCAGTGCGTGTGTTAAGGGAGACTGTTTGCCATTACTATATTGTATCAGTGCCGTGTGGAAAGAGAGGACTGTGCCATTTCCTATATTGATCAGTTGCCGGTGTTAAAGAGAGACTGTGCCAGTTATATATTGTATCAGTGCCGTGTGTTAAAGGGAGACTGTGCCATTTACTATATTGTATCAGTGCCGTGTGTTAAAGAGAGACTGTGCCATTTACTATATTGTATCAGTGCCGTGTGTTAAAGAGAGACTGTGCCATTTACTATATTGTATCAGTGCCGTGTGTTAAAGGGAGACTGTGCCATTTACTATATTGTATCAGTCCGTGTGTAAAGGGAGATGTGCCATTTACGTATATGTATCAGTGCGTGTGTAAAGGAGACTGTGCCATTACTATAGTTGTATCAGTTCCGTGTTTATTACAGGGAGACTGTGTGCCATTTCTATTTATCACGGCGTGTTTAAAGCGGGAACTGTGCACCTTACTTTAATATATGTTATCAGATGCCGTGTGATGTTAAGGGACTGTGCCATTATACTATTTGACAGCTGTGTTTCAAGACTGTTGCCATCTTGACGGCGTGGTAACGGGAGACGTTCCTTTACTATATGGGTTCATTCCGTGTGTTAAAGGGAGGACATGTGCCATTACTATATTGTATCATTGCCGTGGGTAAGGGAGACGTGCCATTTACTCATTGTATCCAGTGCCAGTGTGTTAAGGGAGACTGTGCCATTTACTATATTGTATCAGTGCCGTGTGTTAAAGGGAAACTGTGCCATTTACTATATTGTATCATGTCGTGTGTTAAAGGGAGACGTGCCATTTACTATATTGTATCAGTGCATGTGTTAAAGGGAGACTGTTTGCCATTTACTATATTGTATCACGTGCCGTGTGGTTAAGGAGGACTGGTGCCATTTTACCTATATTGTATCAGTGCCGTGTGTAAAGAGAGACTGTGCCGTTTACTATAATTGTATCATTGCCGTGTGTTAAGGGATACTGTGCCATTTACTATATTGATCATCGTGACGTGTGGTAAAGAAGACTGTGCCATTTACTATATTGGGGTTATCAGTGCCGTGTGTTAAAGGAGATGATGCATTTTACATATTGTATCAGTGCAGTGCGTGTGTTAAAAGGGAGACTGCGCCATTTACTATTTGTATCAGTGCCGTGTGTAAAGGGAGATGTGCCATTTATATATGTAATCAGTGCGGTGTGTTAAGGAGAAGTGGCCATTTACTATATTGTATCAGTGCCGTGTGTTAAAGGGAGACTGTGCCATTTACTATATTGTATCAGTGCCATGTGTTAAAGGGAGACTATGTTGCTCACCAGTGTTCCAGGTGAGATCCTCTGTTATAATAGTTTCCATGTGGCCATTTGGTGCGTCTCCTGGGGTGGCTCCTTTCACCAGTGCCCAGTGGGTAGTTACTTGTAATTGGCTGTGTTATTGTCATTGGTTACATGGTCACCAATGACAATAACACAGGGAGGAGCCCATGTGTCACCCAGACAGGATGGGAGTGGGATTGTGGGTAGGGAGATTGCACAGGGAACAAGGGGGAGAGTGATAATAATACAACTGATGAACATGCCCAGCTAGACAAGTAAAAGATATAAGATTCTTATCCTAAGCCCAGGCTGGATTGGACAGGTAAGTGCACCTTTAGTTAAGCTACTCAAATATGGTGTCAGCGTGAACTAAAGGCCTCATACAAGGTGCTGTAAACCCTACATTAAAGGAGCGTTGATGGGGTTAATTATATAAAAGATTCAAACAAGGGGGTGGGCCCAGACAGGCCTGTGAGTAGGTATAGAGCTGGGTCCGGATCATTAGCTGGGAGTAATCCCCCCTTAATGGATCAGGGTAAAGTATATACAGTGCCTTGCACCATAAATGGTGGAGAAGGACGAGTTCTCTTCCAGCTGTGTACCTACAGCATGTACCTACCTAGAATTATTATCGATATCTGGTAGTAGGATCTGTGGGTGTCCTTATTATCACTGGTTCTGTATATTCATATTTAACAGGGACGCTGGGGGTAACATTCAGTAGGCCTCTCTGTGAGCCAACCCCCTTTTTTGAACCCACCTTTAGTTAAGCACTGTAAGGTAATCCCAGGGTTACCCTAAATATATAAAATGGGAGGGGGAGGTTTAGGGGGATTTAATGGCCCCGAATTCACTGTATAAAAAACCATCCAACTCTCAATCTCTTGCGTCACTCGTTCTATTTATTTATTTACAGATACTCACAGAATTCTGTCCGTATCGCCCGTTATTTCGTTTTGATAGAAAAATAGATGTTCCAGCCACCGTATAGTTAACTCCACGTCAAAATAAAATGTTCTCTGGAAAGATCAATCATAGAAAAAAACAAACAAACCCCCCAAATCTCCTTCCTACAACTTCAATAAAAATCAGCAAAAAACGCAGCGTCCCTTAGCCAATCAGATACAGGGGTTTAAAGAAGAATGACTCCCCCTCCCCAAACAGCAGCAGCCACCAATGGGTTAAACCGATTCTGTTCCCTGTACTATAAAGTGATTTAATTCCAAAACACTGAGCGCGTAACGTGATCGAATGATTAGACTGTAAGCAAATGGCACTTTCACGCTATAGCTTATTTCAATTCACTGCTCTCCAGGGGGCGAGGGGTTAACTCGACAGTTTTCCAATCCCTGCAGCTAAATGTTCCAGATCTGAAACCGTGAAATATAAAACGTTAGAAAGGTTCTGTATTGATCACATGGTCAGAACATCCATCTTGGTTTCGTTGTCATCGCTGTGACCGGTATTTTCATTAATAACTCTCCGATTTCAGGCGTCCGCCATCTCCTTCACTGACAAAACGTTTTCTTCCTCTGCAGCGGGAACAGATTAGGAACAGTTCATAGTCGTTATATAAAAAACAAATTCAGTGAGACAAAAACTAGCAACTTGTTCTTTTCCATTCTACCTCCTCCCTCTGCTCAGTGAGCTTTTTATAAGTTTGGGCATGTGCAGGGGAGGAGAAACAGCAGTCAATTATTGGCTGTGTTAGTGATTGACTACATGGAGGGAGAAGAGAGATTATTCTGCCAGAATGGGGACAATAATTATCCCTACCTATCTGGTTAATAAAACATCTAATAATGTGCAGAATATATTATTTGCTCACCTTCAATAGGTGGGTATTGTGGTCTCGGGGTTTGAGGGGGTGAGCAAGTGAACTATAAATCTTAGTTGAGGGGTTGGACTTGTACTTTAGTCAACCCCGTTTAAAAAAAGGTTTACGGACAATCTTTCCAATTATTAATATCTGAAGATCTATGGTACCTATCATTTATCCCATAAAATTAAACTATTTACATGGAATATACCATTAGACTCATGTGATCACAGTACTGTTAATAAAACCCCTGTTTATAATGTATGCCAGTGTGCAGATAATATGATATTGTATGGGGCCCAGGAATGTGCATTGATTATCTTTTCTATGTTTATAATGTATACCAGTGTGCAGATGATATGATATTGTATGGGGCCTAGGAAAGTGCATTGATTATCTTTTCTATGTTTATAATGTATGCCAGTGTGCAGATAATATGATATTGTATGGGGCCTAGGAATGTGCATTGATTATCTTTTCTATGTTTATAATGTATGCCAGTGTGCAGATAATATGATATTGTGTGGGGCCCAGGAATGTGCATTGATTATCTTTTCTATGTTTATAATGTATGCCAGTGTGCAGATAATATGATATTGTATGGGGCCTAGGAATGTGTATTGATTATCTTTTCTATGTTTATATATATAGATATACTGTATATACAGATAATATGATATTGTATGGGGCCCAGGAATGTATATTGATTATCTTTTCTATGTTTATAATGTATGCCAGTGTGCAGATAATAATATAATATTGTATGGGCCTAGGAATGTGCATTGATTATCTTTCTATGTTCTATAATGTTATGCCAGCTGTGCAGAAATATGATAGTGTATGGGGCCTAGGAATGTGCATGATATTGGTGTTTTAGTTTGTAGCTTTAGAACATTCACCTTGATGGATACTGCATTCGGATTTGCTTTGGAATAATTCAGGATTTATAAACCTTCTCCACAAACCTCTCCAGAATGAGATGCGTTTGGGACGTCCAAGGTAATGTCAGGAATTCTGAATATCCGTTCATCTCCCTGAAACGGACCCAGAATAAAGGAAAACTCAATAAACATAACTAAACCAACTCACTGTGTTTCTGTGCCCCCTGCAGTAACATGGCACGTTAGAGGAAGGAAGAGCGGGCCAGGTTACAACCAATATGGACGCCATTACACAACAAATTAAAATCTGAGAGGGGGGGGGGTAGCATCATCAAAATCTGTTTTATCTTTTTATTTCCGCGAACAGTGTATATAAGAACAGGCTATAGATACATTCAAGATCTACTGGGTTTATGGCAGGGAATAGTATATATATAGTCTCTAAAGAGACACATAAAATAACCCAGTCATGAGGGACAATCTCGCCTTCTAGGGGATTATTACCATTATAGGGGGGATTATTTACGTATAGGGGGATTATTACGGTTTATAGGGGGGATTATTACGGTTATTAGGGGCTATTAACATTATAGGGATCATTACCATTATAGGGGATTATTTATGTTATAGGGGATTATTAACATTATAGGGGATTTTAACATTATAGGGGGCTTATTTACGGTTATAGGGGGATTATGAAAATTATAGGGGATTTATAACATTAAGGGGGATTATTACGGTTAGAGGGGGATTATTAACAGATAGGGGGATTATTACGGTTATAGGGGGATTATTACGGATAAGGGGGATTATTAAAATTATAGGGGGATTATTAACATTATAGGGGGATTATTAAGGGTTATAGGGATTATTACGGTAAGGGGATTATAAACATTATAGGGGGATTATTACGGTATAGGGGGATTATTAACATTTTTCATAGGGGATTATTAACATTATAGGGGATGATTAACATTATAGGGGGATTTATTTACGGGTATAGGGGGAATTGTACGGTTTAGAGATGGATTATGACTGTTTATAGGGGGATGATTACCATTTATAAGGGGGTTATTATTGTTATAGGGGGATTATAACATTATAGGGAATAGGACCGTTTATAGGGGTTTATTACCGTTATAGGGGGGTTTATTACGTTATAGGGGGTTATTACCGTTAAAGGGGGTTTATTACCGTTAAAGGGGTTTATTACCGTTTATAGGGGATTTTACTTTATAGGGGATTATTACCGTTATAGGGGGGTTATACTGTTATAGGGGATTATAGCAGTATATAGGGGGGATTAATTAACATTTAGAGGATTATTACCATATAGGGGGTTTATTACTGTTATAGGGGGATTATCCCATTTGGGGGGTTTTATTACCTATAGAGGGATCATACCATATAGAGGGATTCAATTACCATTATAGAGGGCTCATTACCCATTATAGAGGGATCATTACCATTATAGGGATATTATTAGCATTATAGGGATTATAACATTATAGGGATCATTACCATTAAAGGGATCATTACCATTAAAGGGGTCATTACCATTAAAGGGATCATTACCCATTAAAAGGATCAGTAACCATTTAAAGGGATCATACCATTAAGGGATCATTAGCATTTAAAGGGGGAGATTATTACCATTATAGGGGATTATGACCATTATGGGGGTTATTACCATTATAGGGGGATTATTGCCATGTTATAGGGGGATATACCGTTATAGGGGGTTGATTACCGTGATGGGGTGGATATTAGCATTTAGGGGGATATTAGCATTATAGGGGGAATTATTAGCATTATAGGGGGATTATTAGGCATTATAGGGGATTATTAGAGTAGGGGGATTTTAGCAATTTTTAGGGAGATTAGATTGTATAGCTTATAGGGGGGATCAGTAGCATTATAGTGGGGATATAGCATTTATAGGGGATTAATTAGCATTATAAGGGATTATTAGCATTATAAAGGGAGTATTAGCATTATAGGGGGTTTATTATATAAGGGGTTTATTACTGTTATGGGGGGGATTATTACCGTATAGGGGGATTATTACCTTATAGGGTGGATTATTAAAAATTATAGGGGGTTTATTACCATTATAGAGGGATATTAGCATTTATTATAGGGGGTGTGTTTATTTGACGGGTATGGGGGGGATTTAATTACCATTATAGGGGGATTACTTACCATTATAAGGGGTTTATTACCCATTACAGGGGAGTATTAACGTTTGATAGGAGGAGCAATTTACGTTATTACTCTTATAGGGGGTTTATAATGTTATAGGAGGGATTATACATTATAGGGGATTATTACCATTATAGAGGGATTATTACAATTATGGGTGGTTTTAGTACCGTTACAGCGGGATTACCACCATATAGAGGGATTATTACTATTAGAAGGCCCCCCATTATACATTACTAGGGGATATTAATCACGGTTAACTAGGGGGGGGACGAATTACAGTCTATTAGGGGGATATTAGCATTATAGGGGGCTATTACCATTATAGGGGGATTTTAACAATTATGGGTGGGTTTTATTACCGTTACAGAGGGATTACCACAATTATCAGAGGGATTATTACTATTAGAAGGGCATACACAGATCACCATTCATAGAGGGATTAATTCCCTTATAGGGGGATTAATACACGGTTATAGGGGGGGGAGCCCCGGATAATGAGAGAATTTACGTTATAGGGATTATTAGCGTATAGGGGATTATACCAGTATAGGGGGATTTATCATAATTTAGGGGGATTTATTACGAGTATAGAGGGTTATTACATTATAGGGGATTATTACCATTATAGGGGGATATTACAATTTAGGGTGATTATCATAATTTAGGGGGAATATACGAGTATAGAGGGTTTAGTACCATATAGGGGATTAGTACCATTATAGGGGATTATTACCATTTTAGGGGAGTATAATTACTTTAGGGGGATTATTACCATTATCGGGGATTATTTACCATTATAGGGGGATAATACGGTTATAGGGGGGGAGAGGGAGGAATTACAGTTATAGGGGATTTTAGCATTATCGGGGGATTATTACCATAAGGGGGGATTATTTACCATTTAGGGGGATTAGTCATAATTAGGGGATATTACGATTTATAGAGGGTTTATTACCCATTATAGGGGGGTTTCTGTAGTTGGATCTATGGTTTTGCATTTAGATGTGCAATGCTGTTAAGTATTTTAAAGATATAGCGTTCCTAAAAGCTTCAATGTATAAACATGGTAAATTCACAGAAGTTCCTTTTGTTCCTTATTGCATATTGCCGAAAAGGGAGTATCAAAGCCTGATATTCTCTCCCTACCCTATTTAAATGTATTATTACCATCATATGTTGATTATTACGATTAGGATGCTAAGGGTTTTATAAACCGTTTGATAGGGGGATTACTACCATTGTAGGGGGGATTATTACGTTTTGGGGGGATTACTACCGTCAAAGGGGGATATACAGGTTTATAACCAATATTAGGGCGGATATTTACGTTTATAGAGTATCTAAAAATGGTTGAGAGACGTGTATTTAACTTTCCCGTGTATCCATGTTTTTCAGTCATTTAGAATGATCTGATCTAGAATCGTTTCCTCTGGTGTCGGTTGCTTTTTAACTCATGAGGCACTTCTCTCTTTACCTCTAGAGGTGCACTTACCCCTTTTCATCTGGTCCAAGCGTTATACACCAATTTTCCATAAGCCCCCAGCAAACTGAGCATCATTTGGAAAGTGGAGACAGTAGCTTCCAAGACCATCAGTATTCCCTATACAACATAAAACAACATTACCAATTAATAACTAGGCCATATGAAAAAGGACTCTCACTTTATTATACTAATAATGAATAATAGGGACTCTCACTTTATTATACTAATCTATGAATAATGACTCTCAACTTTATATACTATATATGAATAATGACTCTCACTTTATACGTAATATAGAATAATAGACTCTCACTTTATATACTAAGATTGACTAATAGACTCTCATTTATTATACTAAATATGAATAATAGACTCATGTTATATACTAATATTGATGAATAATGACTCTCACTTTATAATAATCTAGAATAATTAGATCACTTATATACTAATATAGAAATATAGACTCACTTTATATACTAATATAGAATTATAGACTCACTTATATCCAAATATATGAATAATAGACTCACTTATATACTAATAGATGAATATAGACTCTCACTTTATATACTAATTATGAATAATAGACTCACTTTATATAATACTATATGAATAATAGAATCTCACTTTATTATAATAATTATGACTAATAGACTTCACTTTATATACTAATATCTGAATAATAGACTCTCACTTTATATACTAATATATGAAAAATAGACTCTCACTTTATATTTACTAAGATGAATAATAGACTCACTTTATATACTAATATTATGGAAGTAATAGGACTCACTATATTACTACTATATGAATAATAGACTCAATTTCGATTACTAATATATGAATAATGACTCTCCCTTATGATACAATATATGATAATAGACTCTCCTTATATTCTACTAATATATGAATAATAGACTCTCACTTTATATACTAAGATATGAATAATAGACTAAACTTTATATACTAATATATGAATAATAGACTCCTTTATATTACTAAGATATGAATAATAGACTCTCACTTATATACTAATATATGACTAATAGACTCTAACTTTATATACTAATATATGAATAATAGACTCACTTTATATAATAAGATATGAAAATAGACTTCTCACTTATATAACTAATATATGATTAATAGACTCTCACTTATATACTAATATATGAATAATAGACTACTTATATACTAATATATGAATAATTAGACTCGCACTTATATACCTAATATATGGAATAATAGACTCTCAACTTTATATCTAATATGAATAATAGACTCTCACTTTTATACTAAATATGAATAATAGGACTCTACTTTAATACTACTATATGAATAATAGACCTCACTTTATTATACTAAGATATGAATAATAGACTCTCAACTTTATATTACTAAGATATGAATAATAGACTCTCACTTTAGTTTACTAATATCGGAATAATAGACTCTCACTTTATATACTGAATATATGAATAAAGAATCTCACTTTTATACTAATATATGAATAATAGACTCTCACTATATACTAAGATCTGAATTAAGAGACTCTCACTTTATATTACTAATTAGGAATAATAGGACTCTCACTTTATATACTAATATATGAATAAATAGACTCATTTATATCTAAATTATAGAATAATAGACTCTCACTTTATATAAATAGAGGAATAATAGGACTCTCACTGTATATACTAATTATGAATAATAGCTCCACTTTATCTACTACATATGAATAATTAGACTCTCACTTATATACGAATATATGAATAATAGCCTCTCACTTTATATACTAATAATGAATAATAGACTGTCACGTTATATACGTAAATATGAATGATCTCACTGGATATACTAATATATGACTAATAGACTCTCACTTTATATACTAATATAATGAATAATAGACTCTCACTTTAGATAATAATATATGAATATGGACTCTCAATTTATATACTAATATAAGGAAGGAATGAACTCTTACTTCATATATAATTTCGTGATTGAAAGTCGGTACTTCCAGCTATTGAAGGCAAACGTAGCTTCTGCAACGTCTCCAGAAAGGACCAAACTCTTTCAGAACATGTTCAAATCGTCACAATCCGAACAGACACGTACCATAGGCAGATTATCCTCATATCATAGCCCCAACCCGGTACAGGTACGGTAATGTAGCCCGTTGATTTGATTTCAGGCTGCAGTAAAAGTACAATAATCGCTACCTGCCCTGCTATTCAGTATAGCAACCAAGGCCAACCTAAGCAAGTATTGTAGTAAAATGTTACTAAAGATAACATGACTCCTAAAGAAGAGGAAATAAATATATAGAATATTTACAGCTACAATATAGTTATAATATTATATCTATAGGATATTGATGCAGAGGAATATTCTTACTCTTAACCATTCATAGTATATAACAGTAGTATATTATATCCATAGGATATTAATACAGTATATATATAGCTATAGGATAAGGTAATCTACAGAGATAAATACACATATACATACAAATACCATATCTATAGTATATACCGTATATATTAATCCATAACAGTATATATGATATTATGAGGATATGAATACAGTATATATTCCTATCTATAGGATAGAATACAGTATATATTATATCTATAGGATATGAATACAGTACTTATATACTCTATATGCTATTAATACCAATTAATTATAAGATATTAAATAAAGTATATATTATATTAATGATAGTTAATTATGGTAATTTGTTGGAGTGAGTGTAGGAACATATCAATAATCCCTATTCTTGTTAAGAAGTGTAGTTGTTTTTTGTATTAAAAAGGACAATGTCCATTTAAATAGTTTGGGGCTTTTAAAACTCAGGCCCCAGTCTGGGTCTAAAAACATGGTTATTATACATTGTTCCTCGCATGTAACACTGCGATCTATGGAGACCCTGGTAGACGTACTCTTTAACAGGGTTCTTAACGGCTGCTGCCCTCCACCACTCCCCCAAACACTGTCATTCTTGTCTTCCTGCCTTTGTTCAGGCCCAGCAAAACAGTTAGCTCGATCCAAAGCCGCTCTTAGAATATATATATGTTAAATGGTTTACAGGCACAAATTTAATTTTTTATCCAAATTGAACATTTCTGTCAAATGATTTGCTACTTACCGAAGCTTGAAACCGCAGTCCACTTCCCTTGTATAGCCCTCAATGTAAGTCTTACTCAGTATCCCGTCGCCTACTGCCTAGCAAAATGAAACGACCACCAGCTGCCAAAAAAGGAAAAATAATTAAATGTAATATTTCTGAATGTTAAGTTTATGTTAAATGTCCAACCGGTGTACTTGTCAGATATCTGCAATTCCAGTTGTTTATTACAGGTATTTTAAACTAGTTATTTAAATGATAGTTTATTCCATTCGGTAAAGGGGGTATCTGCCTCCTTCCTGGCTCAAGAGTTTTTATCAGATGGAGCACGTGCAGTGGAGACAGAAGGGATGTAAGAGTCAAGCCAGTCTACATTGGTTGTGCGGACTGCCATGTGAGGAGGGAGCCAGCTTACTCTGCCAGAATGGAGGAAAATAGAGAATTTTAGCTATTAGCAGTGATTTTTGTTTCCTGGTCATTGAAAATGGAACCAGTTACCAAAGGGTTATCTCCCTCCTGGGCCCCCAGCCAGGAAATATAGCAAGCTTTAGGACACCTCTCTAGTCTTTGTCTTTCATTAACAACTCTGAAACAAAAAAAAGAAACATACCACTGCCAACAAAACACAGTTAGAAAGGGCACTTTAACCTCGTGCTGCCCCATGATTTGTTAGAGGCAGCTATAGTAGAATGGGCTTTAGACTAAAGGGCAATTATGAGAAAATTGTTGTTTTTTTAATTTCTTCTAATGTATCAATCAGTCATCCCATCCACCAGGGTGGTACCTTTGTTTATTAAATTTTACATAGTCCCGAGATATAAGCCTTGGATATCTGTGATTTGTGTTATGTTTACACCTCTCTGTCACTCAAGGCACACACCCCACAATCCAAAGCTCCCCTGCAGTAACGTTCACACACTCTCTCACCCACACATATTAGGTACCCATGTGCAAACATATAGTCACATGCTGTAGTGTAAACACAATTCAATAAACCATAAACCCAGGCATCTGAGCATAACAACCTATTAAAAACAGACCTCCCCCCAAAAAAAATCTTATATACATACAAACCAGTGACGAAAATGGAACACTAATACAGTATATATAATACAGTAATAAAGACTATTATTACCAAACAAGACACACGTGCCATCTAGACATATATAGACTAAAGCAACTGAAATGTAACAGGACCAAACAAGAGTGTCACTGTGTGTGTGAAGGTCTCACTACAACTGTGGTACCCACTGACTTCTCTTCAGTGATATGATCTCAGATAAGCAGGGGGAGAGAGATATGAACTTAGGGTAAAAAGTAATAACAATTAACAAAGTTAGAGAACAGGCGAGTTCAGTAACTTACTTGTAAAGGATCTCAGCACCACTTGTCCTCCGCTTCCCCCTCGCCCCCTCCCTTCAGCATATTGCTACTGATTCCACACTTTGATGCTTGACAAGCTAGGCTCTGGAAGGGAGGGTCAACAGGGATGCCAGCACTTCATTTTTTAAAGTCCTTTCAAATGACAATGATCTGACTCTGTATACAGCCCGTCACTGTGAGGGGGAGGAGACAGAGAGGGGAGGGGGGACTACACGCTTGGTACAAACTTCTGCCAGTGTGAAAGAAACGATGCGTTTACTCTAAAGCTGGGGGTCTTCATTAATGCATTGTAGCACCCACTACTGATCGGTTTACTTTGCACCACTCAGGACTAGAAGAGATGATACGTTTTGGAGCCAACTCGATCCAGGTTAAAATGGAAGTTTATGCCATCCTCTTTCACCAATCTTAGGTTCGGCCAAAAAAAAAAGGCAGGCACAGGCTGATAGCAAAAAGGAACTGCTTCTAACCTCCTTATTGGAATTTTGAGGATACCTTGGGCAAAAGAACTTAAAAGAAGGCCACAAAAGAGGATCTTCGAATTATATTAACAAATCTTTTTCAGCTTGACTTCTGGTGACAGGACAAATTTGTCCCTGAGTGTATCTCAAATAAGAGAAACCAGAATATAGGAAATTTTACTGCCCGTGTGAAATGAGAGTGTATATGCTCCAAATTCATTAGTTCCATCAGTGTTGTTAACGGCTTCCTGCAATGTGAACATTGAATTCGATTGTCTATTGTAATCCGACCTGGTTCCATTCGTCTCTAAACCTCCAGGCCGCTAAGGCCAACCTCTCTGGATTGGAAATTGAAAGGCTCCTGCATCTACCCTCTTCATCGGCGTGATCAGGGGAAAAGCATTTTTATCTATATAGTGATGATTTAATCAGTAACAATCTCGCTACACTATCAATCAGGACATCCCCGTCCATTGCTGAATTATAATATCTGTAAGGGGCTAGGCCACACTAGCGCACAAGAAGAAAAGCGCAATCGGCCAGGAGGAAGGACTGTCGGTGCGGCAAAAAGCAGCCGCGTCCGATAGTCACGCGACCCGATCGTGACGGGTCATAGAGGACCGCACGATCGGACGAGGTTTTTACCCCTGTTCCGATAGTCCTTTTGTCCGATTAGACGACCGGTCGATCGGACATGGGGACATTCGGATTCGATAATTTCGTATCCGATCGACCGAAATATATAATCGTGTTTGTCCCCAGCTTTAGAGAGTAAGGGAGGAAAATTCTTACTGCGCCAAGTGGGTGTGTCTGCACATGATGATGCAAATTGAGTGACAGCACGCTCCAGCACAGGGGAAGACAAACCCCAAGGAACTAAGCACAACTTCCAGGCTGCTGACAATCAGGGGGAATTTCTGGGGGGTTAGGGGATGGGTACTTTAAAATTAAACCAAAAACAAAAATGCTTTTTCCTCAGTGGGAGATACCCTTAAAGGTGGGAATTTCCTTTATTATCAAGGGTAAAAACTTTGTGGCTTTTTTTTGCAAAACAAACTTTAGAAATCGTGTTCACACAATAAAGGCTAATGATATCGGGCAGGATCCATTCATTGTATCCAAATATCAATTTGTTTCCTGCCCGGAGAAATCCAACCCCCACATACAGAGAATCTGTAATCCTATTCAGTTACAAACATTACGAGTTTACTGGCGAAAACCAGTTTTAAAATACAGGGTTTAAACGTTACTGGATTGTCTAATGAAAGTACGTGAAGTTTCACGTAAACTAACCTGCGGTGCACGGGGAGAGTGTCTAGCAGGAACAGCTCGGACGTTCTTGGAGGAGTGTGTCGAAAGACGTCTCCACATCTTCGTGCTAGAGAACGGTCCCGCAGAGATCGAGAGGAGCTTTGATGTCATCTCTGTGACTGCTTTACCCTCCAAAGCCAAAGATACGGCAAAAACACAGGGAGAACCACATTTCCATTTCCCCCAGTTTAAATCTTCTTAACTTTCCTGTACAAGGGAAATATAAAAACAAAGCTGGTGATACAGGAGAAAATGGGAATTAAAAATATTAAATTTCTAAAAGATTCTAACTACTGCCAGAACTTTTTGCGGCTTTTTAAATTGAGATGAGCTCTGAGAAATCACAGCATTTACAGTAAATTACAGCATTTACGGTCACTCCAGAAGCGAAAGAAATCATAATCTGTGCCAATCCTGGAACCTCCTTACCAGGCATCTTCGGCTGCCTGAAGCCCACCTGTCAGACAGCCAAAAAAAAGAGGCAGGGGGGGAAGGAGGTTGGGAGGTAAGCAGGAGCAGTGTCCATTGGTGGGGCTGTGCAGAAACTTAAGTGTCGCAGCACTACAGGGAGGCAGTGAGTATAAGGGAGGGAGGGGCATTAGGAGGAGCACTCACTAAACATTAATAATTTAATGTTCAAAACCAGCAAGATAAATATGTGAGTACCATCATTTTAATTCTCTCAAATTGTAGTTTCAGATTAATGCTTAAGTTGAGTGAGTTAAGTGACCATTTAAATAAATGGAATAACCTAAATCAGTTATTCTTCCTTCATTCCCGGAGTGTTCATACCGAATAAGAGACTAACAGTCTACAAGCAAGTGTGCAATCACATGACAGACGTCATTATGAAATGTTTTTTTCCATGTCAATGCGATTCTGTGTTAATTAAAGGTATAGTATTATAGTAAAGAACAATCTGAACTTAATATATTAAGAGAGCACAGCTTAGTGCTACTGTTGGACAGACACGTGTGGCCTCTTTAAGTGCGAATGTACAGCGAATCACCTTGACAACATCTGCAAGGAGTTTCCTCTGTTACCCCAACAATCATAAGGACATAGTGGATAGGTTCAGTGTGAGAAAGTGATTAGATGTAAGCTCTTTGGGATAGGGCCTTGATGTCACTAATTTAATAATCTAGAAAGTGTTGTGAATACGTTAATGCAGATAAGGAATAAAATACATAAATACATCAGGTTTCATCATAAACCAATTGTGCCATGGCAGATTAGCCATCATATTGCAGTTATAAGTCCACATGGGCTATGTTTAGACACACAACCTTTCTGCTGCATTTATTCCAGGGACAAAATGAAGCCGGCCAAGTAGTTTTTTTCTACAGCATTCCCCTCCACCCTGCAAAAGTCTTATAAAAGCCTCTCCTGCATTTCCAATACAGTATTAAACATAGCTTTTAGTTCATTGATGGGGACAGTGTAATATGAATTGTTTGAGACAGGGTTGAAATATCCACATTACCTCCCACACATACACAAATCTACAGTTCACTACCCCATTATATAAATACCTTATGGTAATGGGTCTGGAACCTCCTTGAGCTAGTTGTGAAGGTTTTTTGTACAATCAGCAGTAAGGTAACCGGAGGAGCTTCCAAATAATGTAACACATACACAATGATATATATCAAACACATGGTCCACATATCCACCATCACCCCCCCCCACACACACTTCACAAACTTCACTCGTGCAAGTACAATATAAACATTATAGAAATATGTTGTGTAAACTGGCAGATGTTACCAAGAGGCATGGCTGAATACAAAGTATTTAAGCCAGCTATTCCCTTAAAGAGCACCCGTTACCTCTGCAGCCTCGTAATTAACCCGGCAAATTGTCTCTGCCAAAATAAATATCTTTAGTAAGGGTTGTCTATATATCCCATACATTACCAAAGGGCGCAAGTATAATAATTATGTTTGGGGTTGATTACAACATAACATTGTTCCACATATTCACCCCCACACCACACTTACAAAGTTCACTATTCGAATGTAGAATATAAGCATTTGTGTTATAGTACAAAAAAAAAATTGTGGCCTCTTTACCACCCAATACTTTTGTAAATGAGGGGTTAAACTCGTGCTAAAAGATAAAAGGAGCGGTTCTTCTGTGTCTTACCTGTGTTCTCAAAATAAACCCTTTAAGGTAGGTACTGCCCAATCTCTCGCTCCTCGCCGAGTCCTCTGACAAGCCCGGACCACTCTGAATCGCATGGTCAAACCACTACAGGTATGGGGCTGATAGATCCCGTTTTGCACCAGTCTATAGTGCCCGAATTATCCATTAATTATGACAGGCATGGACTCCCACCCAGGCATATCTGTACCCCCGTTCTTACCTTTTTATTAGTTAGGAGATAACATTTGATTGATGCTGCAGAGTAAAGATGCCATAGACATGCGATTGTGGCGTGCAACGTCACAATTTCAATTCAGATGGAAGCGGGGTAATGAGTTTGCACACAAAGGACCGATTGTTTCTATATATACTTTATTACGGCGTGACGCTGTTAGGCCACAGATGAAACAACAATAGATTCGGCGATCTATACTTTGTATAGGGAGCCAATAATGATTTCCGTTATATTTACTGATATGGCAATGTGGATTAACACCGTCACAAGAAAAATTTGCATATCTTATTGAATTAGCCACATTGTCTGTCTACATGGCGGCTGGTTCAAGGCTCATGCCCAGCCGAATATCTATTCCTTATGGATGGATCGATCTAAAAGTAAAGAGGGAAAGTCTAGGAGGTTTTAATGGGTCTTATATCGGTTTTGACTTACGCTTTATACACACGAGAGCTCGAGGATGGCGACCCGTTGAAACACAATGTGTACGAGCGTTCGTTATGGCCAGCAATCTTGCCGCGTGTGGGGCCGAAACAAATAAGGTAACGAGGCCGATTGAATGTCCGTTTTGGCCGGACAATGTCCCCTCGGAAACTGCGATCGAGTGTAGGAATCTAAGAGACTAGTCCGGAAACCTTACAAATCTACCAATAAAATAAAGATCAATTTGTGGTGGCGTTAATAGATTAATAAAGGACTCGGGACGCACCGCAACTTCATTGGTATCCCCGCTGAATTAAAAATATCTGGACAACGGCGTGATGGATTTCTCAAAGGTCTTTTCATCTATGGGACGTACCAGTCGTCTCGTAAACGCAGCTTTACTGTACCTGATACAAGTAAACGGAACAAAGGAATATCAATTATCCACCTGATATGTGTAGGTCTATAGAAACACAACAGAACATACTGGCACACACAAGTAATCTTCCAGTGTCTGAAAGATAAAAGGTTGTATAAGGGGTTAGGATCTGGGATTACACTTACCAAATAGGAAATGTAAAAGCTGTAAAGTGATCCCTAGAGAGGACAGCACTGGTATAGATATAATGTCTAGAGCAAGATCTTCAGAGATGGACAAGGCTTCATGCTCCGCCCCCTCTCTGTCTCTGAACGATCCAATGGGTGTTCTGCAGAGCGGGTATTCCCATGGTCTACTACAGTTGTCTTTAATTAAATCTTCTACTTATGTAGCAAGTGCAAAAAATACTTCCGGTTCCGTTATTTTTAACTTTAGAGTGCACAGCTTTTAGGATAACGGCCTACCTGTCCTGTCAAATTGGGTTTATATCAACTTTCTCTTCCACCATAAATTTGTCCAGGAGGCTCCCCACACCACTTTACCTTCCGGCTCCGCCGGTTCAAACCATTAACAGAAAGATTCTGACACAATAATGGAAAGTGCTATGAAGTAAATACTATGATTCCATACAATGAATTAGACTAGTTGGACTTACTTGTCTTAGCATGCTTGCTACATAATAGGACATATTGGCATTAACACCCAGTGAGATAGAGAGGTATACCCAATTGATTACTTTGTATCTCCCCACCCAGTGAGAGAGAGAGGTATTCCCCCAATTGATAATTTGTATCTCCCCACCCAGTGAGATAGAGAGGATTCCCCAATCTTCTGATACTTTGTATCTCCCCCACCAGTGAGATAGGAGGTTTCCCCATCTGATACTTTTATCTCCCCACCATGTGAGATGAGAGGTATTACCAATCTGATACTTTGTATCTCCCCACCCAGTGAGATAGAGAGGTATCCCAATCTGATAACTTTGTATCTCCCCACCCAGTGAGATAGAGAGAGGTTTCCCCAATCTGATAATTTGTATATCCCCACCCAGTGTGATGAGAGGTATTCCCACAACTTGATACTTTGTATCTCCCCACCCAGTGAGTAGGAGCGGTTCTTCCCCCAATCTGAGACTTGTATCTCCCCACCCCGTTAGATAGAGAAGGATTCATCAACTGATTATTTGTATCTCCCCACCAGTGAGATAGAGAGGTATCTCAACTGATACTTGATCTCCCCCACCCAGTGAGATAGAGAGGCATTCCTTCAATCTGATACTTTGTGTCTGCCCACCCGTGAGATAGAGAGGTATTCCCCAATTCTGATAATTTGGGTCTCCCCACCCAGTGAGATAGAGGGCATTCCCCAATCTGATACTTTGTATATCTCCCAGTGAGATAGAGCGGCATTCCCCAACTGATACTTGTATTCTTCCCACCCAGTGAGCTAGGAGAGGTATTCCCCAATTATGAACTTTGTATCTCCCCACATAGTGAGTAGAGAGGTATTCCCCCAATCTGGACTTTGTATCTCCCCACCAGTGAGATGAGAGGTATTCCCCAATCTGATATTGTATCTCCCCACCCAGTGAGCTAGAGAGGTTCCCCAAATCTGAGACTTTGTATCTCCCCAAAAACCCCCCCCCCCCCCAAGTGAGATAGAGAGGCATCCCCCAATCTGATACTTTGTGCGCCCCACCAGTTGAGATAGAGAGGTTTCCCAATTCTATAATTTGTATCTCCCCACCCAGTTGAGATAGGAGGGCATTCCCAAATCTGATTACTTTGTATCTCCCTACCCAGTGTGAGATAGAGCGGTAGTCCCCAATCTGATACTTTGAATCTCCCCACCCAGTGAGATAGAAGAGGTATTCCTCACTCTGATACTTTGGATCCCCCCACCAGTGAGAATAGGAGAGTCTTCCCCCATTGATACTTGTATCTCCCCACCCAGTGAGATAGAGAGGATCCCCAATCTGATACTTTGTATCCCCCCACCAGTGAGATAGAGAGAGGTATGTCCCCAATCTGATATTTTATCTCCCCACCAGTGAGAAGGAGAGGCATTCCCCAATCTGATACTTGGTATCTCCCTACCCAGTGAGATAGGAGGTATTCCCAACTGATTACTTTGTATCTCCCCACCCGTGAGGATAGAGAGGTCTTCCCAATCTGATACTTTGTATTCCCCACCCAGTGAGTAAGAGAGGTATCCCCCAATCTGATATTTGTATCTCCCCACCAGGAGATAGAGAGTTTCCCCCATCTGAATTGTATCTTCCCAACACAGGGAGATAGAGGCATGCCCCAATATGATACTTTGTATCTCCCTACCCATGAGATAGAGAGGGATTCCCCAATTGATACTTTGTATCTCCCCACCCAGTGAGATAGAGAGGGTATTCCCCAATCTGATAACTTGTATCTCCTACCCAGTGAGATAGAGAGGTATTCCCCAATCTGATAATTTGTATCCCCCCCACCAGTGAGATAGAGAGGTATCCCCAATCTGATACTTTGTATCCCCACCCCGTGAGATAGAGAGGTTATTCCACAATCTGATCTTTGTATCTCCCCACCCCAGTGAGATAGGAGAGCATTCCCCAATCTGATACTTTGTATCTCCCAACCCAGTGAGATAGAGAGGCATCCCCAATCTGATAATTGTATCTCCCCACCCAGTCAGGATAGGAGAGGCATTCCTCAATCTGATTAACTTTGTATCCACCACCCAGTGAGATAGAGAGGTATTCCCCAATCTGATACTTTGTATTCTCCCCAACAGGGAGATAGAGAGGCCTTCCCCATCTGATACTTGTATCTCAACACCCAGTGAGATAGAGAGGTATTCCCAAATCTGATACTTTGTATCTCCCCCACCCAGTGAGATAGAGAGGTATTCCCCAATCTGATTACTTTGTATCTCCCACCATGGAGATAGAGAGGTATTCCCCAATCTGATACTTTGTATCTCCCCACCCAGTTGAGATAGAGAAGGTATTCCCCAATCTGATACTTTTGTATCTCCCCACCCAGTGAGATGAGGAGAGGCATCCCAAATCTGATACTTTGTATCCCCCACCAGTGAGATAGGGAGGAGGCATTCTCAATCTGATAACTGTGTATCTCCCCACCCAGTGAGATAGAGAGGTAGTCCCCACTTGAACTTGTATCTCCCTTAACCGTGAGTAGGAGAGTATCCCCAATCTGATACTTTTTGGATATATCCCACCAAGTGAGATCGGAGAGCCTTCCCCAATCTGGATTACTTTGTACTCCACACCCCAGTGAGATAGAGAGGTATTCCTCAATCTGAGACTTTGTATCCCCCCACCCAGTGGATAGAGAGGTATTCTCAATCTGATACTTTGTATCTCCCCACCCAGTGAGATAGGAGATGTATTCCCCAATCTGATACTGTGTATCTCCCCACCCATTGAGATAGAGAGGTTATTCCCCAATATGATACTTTGTATCTCCCCACCCAGGTGAGATAGAGAAGTATTCCCCATCTGATACTTGTATCTCCCCACCCAGTGAGATTAGGAGAGGCATTCCCCCAATCTGAACTTGTATCTCCCCACCCAGTGATGATAGAAGGCATCCTCAATCTGCTACTGTATCTCCCCACCAGTGAGATAGAGAGGTATTCCCCAATCTGATACTTTGTATCTCCCTACCAAGTGAGTAGGAGAGGTATTCCACAATCTGAGACTTTGTATCTCCCCACCAGTGAGATAGGAGAGGCATCCCCCAATCTACGATACTTGTATCTCCCACCCAGTGAGATAGAGAGGTATTCCTCACTCTGATAATTGTATCCCCCCACCCCAGTGAGATAGAGAGGTATTCTCAATCTTGATACTGTATCCCCCACCAGGTGAGATAGAGAGGTATTCCCCAATCTGATACTTTGTATCCCACACCCAGTGAGATAGAGAAGGTATCCAATCTGATACTGGATTCCCCCCACCAGTGAGATAGAGCTGTATTCCCCCAATCTGATTTACTTTATATCACGGGGTGGGGGGATACAAAGGATCAGATTGGGGAATACCTCTCTATCTCACTGAGGTGGGGGGATACAGGGAGGTATTCCCCCAATCTGATACGTGGTTATCTCCCCACCCCAGTGAGATAGGAGAGGCATTCCCAATCTGATACTTTGTATCTCCCCCACCCAGTGAGGATAGAGAGAGGTTTCCCCAATCGTGATAATTTGATCTCCCCCACCCAGGAGATGAGGCATTCCCCAATCTGATACTTTGTATCTCCCCACCCCTGAGTAGATAGAGAGGTATTCCCCATCTGAGACTTTGTAATCCCCACCCAGTGAGATAGAGGAGGTATTCCTCAATCTGATTACGTTGGATCCCCCACCCAGTGAGATCGAGAGGTATTCCCATCTGATACTTTGTATCTCCCCACCCAGGGAGATTAGAGAGTATTCCCCAATCTGAACTTTGTGTCTCCCCACCCAGTGAGATAGAGAGGTATTCCCCAAAATCGATACTTGTATATCCCAACCAGTGAGATAGGAGAGGTATTCCCAATCTGATACTTGTATCTCCCCACCCGTGAGTAGAGAGGTATTCCCCAATCTGATACTTGTTCTCCCCACCCAGTGAGATAGAGAGGCATTCCCCAAATCTGATACTTTGTATACCCCCACCCAGTGAGATAGAGGGAAAGGTAATTCCCAATCTGATACTTTGTATATCCCCACCCAGTTGTGAGATAGAGAGGTTTCCCCAATCTGAGACTTTGTATTCTCCCCAACCCAGTGAGATAGGAGAGGACTTACCCAATCTGAACTTGTTATCTACACACCCAGTGAGATAGAGAGGTATTCCCCCCCCCCCCCCCCACATCTGATAACTTTGTGTCTCCCCACCCAGGGAGATAGAGAGCATTCCCCAACGCTTACTGGTATCTCCCCACCAGTGAGATCGAGAGGTAGTCCCCAATCTGATACTTTGTATCTCCCCACCCAGTGTGAGATAGAGAGGTATTCCCCAATCTGAATTTACTGTGTTATCTCCAACCCGTGGGATCGAGAGGCATTCCCCAATCTGATACTTTGTATGGATCTCCCACCCAGTGGAGAGATAGAGAGGTAAGTTCCCCAATCTGATAATTTGTATCTCCCCACCCAGTGAGATAGCGAGGTATTCCCAATCTGATACTGTGTATCTCCACCACCCAGTGAGATAGAGAGCATTCCCAATCTGATACTTTGTATCTCCCCACCAGTGAGATAGAGAGGTATCCCCAATATGATACTTTGTATCTCCCCACCCAGTGCGATAGAGAGGCATTCCCAATCTGATACTGTTATCTTCCCCACCCAGTGAGAGAGAGAGGGTATTCCCAATCTGATACTTTGTATCCCCAACCCAGTGAGTAGAGAGGTATTCCCCAATCTGATACTTTGTATCCCCCCCCAGTGAGGAGATAGAGAAGTATTCCCCAATCGAGACTTTGTATCTCCCCACAAGTGAGATAGAGAGGCATCCCCATCTGATCCTTTGTATCTCCCCACCCAGTGAGATAGGAGAGGCATTCCTAAATCTGATACTTTGTATTCCCCCCAGTGAGGAGATAGAGGTATTCCCCCACAATCTGCTACTTTGTATCTCCACCCAGTGAGATAGGAGAGTATTCCCCAATATGATACTTTGTTTATCTCCCCACCAGTGAGATATGAGAGGGAATTCCCAATCTGATACTTGTATCTCCCCCCACCCCGTGAGATAGAGAGGTATTCCTCAATCTGAACTTGTACCCCCACCCAGTGAGATAGAAGAGGTATTCCCAATCTTGCTTACTTTTGTCTCCCACCCAGTGAGATAGAGAGGATTCCCCAATCTGATACTTTGTATCCCCCACCCAGTGAGATAAGAGAGGTATTTCCCCAATCTGATACTTTGTATCTCCCCACCCAGTGAGATAGGAGAGGTATTCCCCAATCTGATACTTTGTATCTCCCCACCCAGTGAGATAGAGAGGTATTCCCCAATCTGATACTTTATCTCACTGGGTGGGGGGATACAAAGTATCAGATTGGGGGACACCTCTCTATCTCACTGGGTGGGGGGATACAGAGAGGTATTCCCCAATCTGATACTTTGTATCTCCCCACCCAGTGAGATAGGAGAGGCATCCCCAATCTGATACTTTGTATCTCCCCACCCAGTGAGATAGAGAGGTATTCCCCAATTGAACTTTGTATATCCCCACCCAGTTGAGATCGGGCATTCCACAATCTGATACTTTTTGTATCTCACCACCAGGAGATAGGAGGTTTCCCCAATCTGATACTTTGTATCTCCCACCCAGTGAGATAGAGAGGTATTCCTCATCTGATATTGTATCCCCCACCCAGTGCGATAGAGGAGGTATTCATCCAATCTGATACTTTGTATCTCCCCACCCCGTGAGATAGAGAGGTATTCCCCAATCTGATTACTTTGTGTCTCCCCTCCAGTGAGATAGAGAGGTAGTCCCCAATCGGATTAATGGTATCCCCCCACCCAGTGCGATAGAGAGGTATTACCCAAATATGATACTTTGTATCTCCCCACCCCGTGAAGATAGGAGAGGCTATTCCCCAATCTGATACTTGTATCTCCCCACCCAGGGAGATAGGAGAGGATCCCCACATCGATAATTTGTATACCCCCACCCCAGTGAGATGAGAGGGATTCCCATAGATATTTGTATCCCCCCCACCAGTGAGAGAGAGAGGATCCCCAATCTGATACTGGTGGCTCACCACCAGTGAGATAGAGAGTATTCCCCAATCTGATACTTTGTATCCCCCCACCCAGGGAGGATAGAGAGGTATTCCCCAATGAGTACTTTGTTATCTCCCCACCCAGTGAGCTAGGAGATGGTATTCCCCAATTCTTGATACTTTGAGCCCCCCACCCGTGAGATAGAGAGGTATTCCCCAATCTGGATACTTTGTATCGCCCTACCCAAGTGAGATAGAGAGGTATTCCCCAATCTGATACTTTTATCTCCCACCAGTGAGATAGAGGAGTATTCCCTAAATCTGATACTTTGTATATCCCCACCCGTGAGATAGAGAGGGTATTCCCCAATTGATACTTGTATCTCCCCACCCAGGTGAGCTTTAGAGAGGTATTCCCCAATTGATACTTGGTATCTCCCCACCAGTGAGATAGGAGAGGTATTACCCAAATATGATACTTGTAATCCCCTACCCAGTGAGATAGAGAGGTATCCCCAATCGGATACTTTTATCTCCACCACAAGCTGAGATAGAGAGGCATTCCCAATGGCTACTTTGTATCTCCCACCCAGTGAGATAGGGTTATTCCCCAACTGATACTTTGGATCTCCCCACCCAGTGAGATAGAGAGGTATTCCCAATCTGATACTTGGTATCTCCCCCCGGAGATAGAGGCAATTCCTCAATCTGTACTTTGTATCGTCCCCACCCAGTGAGATGAGAGAGGCATGCCCCAATTCTGAACTTTGTTCTCCCCACCCAGTGAGATAGGAGGAGGTATTCCCCCAATCTGGATAACTTTGTATCTCCCACCCAGTGAGATAGAGACGGCATTCCCCAATCTGATACTTGTATCTCCCTACCCAGTGAGATAGAGAGGTATTCCCAATCTGATTACTATGTATCCTCCCCACCAGTGAGATAGGAGGTAATTCCCTAATCTGATTAATTTGTATCTCCCCACCCAGTGAGGGATAGAGAGGTATTCCCCAATCTGATACTTTGGATCTCCCCACCCAGTGAGATAGAGAGGTTATTCCCCAATCGATACTTTGTATCTCCCCACCAGTGAGATAGGAGAGGTATCCTCAATATGATACTGTATCTCCCCACAGTGAATAGAGAGTATTCCCCAATATGATACTGTGTATCTCCCAACCCAGTGAGAATAGAGAGGTATCCTAATCTGATTACTTTGTATCTCCACTCACCCAGTGAGATAGAGAGGTATTCCCTAATATGATACTGTTGTATCTCCCACACCCAGTGAGATAGAGAGGCATTCCCCCAATCCTGATACTTGTATCTCCCTAACAGTGAGATAGAGAGGTATTCCCCAAAGCTGATACTTTGTATCTCCCCAACACAGTTGTGAGATAGGAGAGTATTCCTCAATCTGATACTTTGTATCTCCCACCCAGTGCAGATAGAGAGGTATTCCCCAATCTGATACTTGTATCTCCCCCACCCAGTGAGTGAGATAGAGAAGTATTCCTCAATCTGATACTTTGATCTCCCCACCAGTGCGATAGAGAGGCATTCCCCCAATCTTGGAACTTTGTATCTCCCTACCAGTGAGATAGAGAGGTATTCCCCAATCGTGATACTTGTATTCTCCCCACCAGTGAGATAGAGGAAGTATTCCCCAATCTGATACTTTGTATCTCCCAACCCAGTGCACGATAGAGAGGTTTCCCCCAATATGATACTTGTATCCCCCCACCCAGTTGGATAGAGAGGTATTCCCCAATCTGATAATTGTATCTCCCTACCCAGTGAGATAGAGGGCATTCCCCAATCTGATACTTGATTCTCCCTACCCAGGAGGATAGAGAGGTATTCCCCAATTCTGATACTTGTATCTCCCCACAGTGAGATAGAGGCTTCACCAATCTGATACTTGTATCTCCCCACCCAGTGAGATAGAGGCATTCCCCAATTGATACTTTGTATATCCCCACCCAGTGAGATAGAGAGGTATTCGCCCAATATGATACTTTGTATCTCCCCACCCAGTGATGATAGAGAGGCATTCACAACTATACTTGTATCTCCACCACCCAGGAGATAGAGCATTCCCCAATCTGATACTTTGTATCTCCCACCCAGTTGAGATAGAGAGGTATTCCCCAAGCTGAACTTTGTATCTCCCACCCAGTGAGATAGAGAGGCATTCCCCACATCTGATACTTTGTGTATCCCCACCAGTGAGATAGAGAGGTATTTCCCAATATGATACTTTGTATTCCTCCCCACCCAGTGAGATAGAGAGGAATTCCCCCATATGATACTTTGTCATCTCCCCACAGTGAGATAGGAGAGGTCTTCCCCCATCGATACTTGTATCTCCCCACCCAGTGAGATAGGAGAGGTATTCCCCAATCTGAAGATACTTTGATCTACCCACCCAGTGGAGCAGAGGCATTCCCCGAATCTGGACTTGTATCTCCCACACAGTGAGATGAGAGGTAGTTCCCCCATCTGTGACTTGATCTCCCCACCCAGTGGGATAGAGGCAATTCCCCAATATGCTAATTTGTATCTCCCTACCCAGTGGAGATAGGAGGGTATTCCCCAATCTGATACTTTGTATCTCCCCACACAGGAGATAGAGGCATTCCCCAATCTGATACTTGTATCTCCCCACCAGTTGAGATAGGAGAGGTATTCCCCAATCTGATAATTTGTATCTCCCCACCCAGTGAGATAGAGGCAATCCCACAATTGATACTTTGTTCTCCCACCAGTGAGATAGGAGAGGTGATTCCCCAATCTGATTAACTTTGTTATCTCCCCACTCCAGTGAGATAGAGGCATTCACCATCTGATTACTTTGTATCTCCACACCCAGTGAGATAGAGAGGTATTCCCCAAAATCTGAACTTGTATCTCCCCACCAGTGAGATAGAGAGGCATCCCCAATCTGATACTTTGTGTCTCCCCCACCAGTGAGATGAGCGAGGTATTCCATAATCTGATACTTTGATATATCATATGAGGGGCACTACAGAGGAAGTAATGGGAGAATTTTCAGAAAGATTTTATGGTTTTCAAAAAGTTTTATCTTAGTTTGGAATGTTAATAGAAAAGTTAAAGGTCTGTATTATTTAAAAAATTGCACTTTTACGCCTGTAAGTCAGTGTCGTGTCCTGTATAAAAGAAAGATTGTGGTTTTCCATGGATGCCTTCAGGGAACGGGCTCACATGATTGGCTTAATTATAGAGTTCGAGGTGATAGGGGGAAATGAATTCTTATAAGGTGCATACACACGTTGATCAAGGGGGTTCGAAACTATGGATGCCGGGTGTGTATTCACCGTCTTTCGGTTGTGTATGGTTTCTTTATCGTCCGAAATGTCATCAGTTGCCTGATCCAAAGGAACAGATCATCAAGGAGCATTGACCAACACAAAGTGTCCATCACGGCAGGATAGTTGGGCAAAGTGGGGGGCTACAACCAGGCGGTTCCACGACCAGCCCTGCAATTGCACGGTGTATGAGCCTACGTAGATCTCTATAGAAGACCTTGAAGAAGTGGCATTTTGGGGAATAACCTGCCAGTAATAATTACTTTTGTAATCAGCAACTTATTTATGCCAAATTTGCAATGATGGGAGCAAAATTCTCCTCACATTAGATTTAGAGAAGGACGTAGCGTTTATTACAATTTTTCAGTTTACGCTGGTTGAATCTTTTGCCATTATTGTATTATTAACAGCAAAATTTTGATTTTACAAATGTATTAAACACAAGTAAAGGAACATTTTTACACAGAGTCTTTTTTAAAGGAACAGTTCAAGCCCGACTGAAACTCTCTTTAAGGTATTCATGAAGCCCGGGCATGCAGTTAACTCGGCGCTACCAGGAATTAGAACCCGGAAAGCGGGTTAGGAATTTTGGCGTTCTGCCAGCAGTGAGATTGCAAATTACTTCCCTTCGGAACAGGATCCTGAGTTGTTAACTTGAAGGAACGGGAGAAAGAATTATAGCTCCTAACCTCAGTTGCAATCAATACAGTAAGGAATAGTTCCCTTAGGAGTGGAACTATTCCTTTAAAATTAAAGAGCCCGAAAATTTCGTCAAGTTTTCCCTCGGCCGACGTAAAGGCTTAGCTAGAGAGTTAATCCCCTTGGAAGTAGGCAATTGCAAGGGCAACATTTGTGGCCTTGACAACACTGATGGGCAGTTGTCCCTAAATCGTGTATAAGTAATCGCTCACAAACCCCATCGTTAGAAAGAAGAAGAGAGGTCTTCCTGGTTCTTCCAGTGACGCAGCGTCAGTCATGGATGCCCCTGATGACATCACAGCCGGATGACTGTTGCTATCCCCCTAGCTTGAGCATGTGCAAGCTTGTAAAAAAGCTTGAGAGGCTTTTAAATAGGAGGTGGAAAAACGCGAGAAAGCAGAGGAAAGGAAAGGGAGCGAAGAACCTTTTTACATTAACCAGGTTAGTCCTACATCTGTCAGCTTTTAACTTTTGTGATGTTGGGGGGGTGATTTACCTATATATAAGGTTCATAGAGCTAAGCCACCACTGCTGACGCTTTTTTGCGTTTGCTAGTTTATGAGACCACAAGACAACCAATTAAATTCAGGACCATGTCCTCAAAAAACCAATCGGACAGCAGAATGAATCATCCAGCTGTAACAGGAAAACAAGCTGAAGGATTTTTAAACATTTATAACCTAGAAGAGTAACAGGATTCTTAGTACCGCTCATGAGGTGGGCTAGCAATGGAGGGAATGCAGGAATGTATCCTTTGGTCTGATGGTGACACTGACGAGTGACCAGAGCCTTGAAAGGTTTGTTTTTGGAAGTGACACTGTTACTTTATCGTTGTTCTTTGGTTTTATCTATATTGGTGTGTACTTGTATATTCTCCACAGCGTTAACAGTTTTCTGTAACCAGTATTTTACAGTCACCAATGCAAACGTCCTATGAAAGGGAATAGATACAAGTCAGTTCAACAATGCAGCTATCATTTTCTAGGGACGTGGCAAATAGATAGAAAAAGCAGATTGGGAATACTATGCAGTCAACAGAATAAGCGAAATGTGATTCAGTTCATACCGAGTAAACAAGTACTCTTCTTTCCAATGTCTTAGCCACAGCCGTCACAAACAGTAGTCATTGACACTTTACCCGCAGCCTCTTACTGCAATCGTTCCACCAGACAGGAATGTTAAAGGGCAAATTTAGAGCTTGGGGATTGAGAAAAACCTTTAAAAAGGCAATTTCCACCGTTCTAAAATGAAAAACTTAACATTTAGCTGCAGCCATCCCCCAAACCCAAGTTACCAATTTACAAAAATACAGAAATCAGAAGGCAGTAGTGGTAATAAGTTAACTTGGCTTATAACCTCGAATCAATCAGGTTTTCCTATTTTTGAGGTAAAAAATAGGTTTACCTGGCTTATGCTCGGGTATTACGGTAAGTTTACCCATAGACTTCACATGGCTCTATAGTGCTGAATCAAAACAACGGAAGTTGCAGCCTATGGCTTCCTAGACCCCAACAGGCCAATTATAAAATAGCATAGAGACACCCCCCCCCCAGTTCCCTGACACAGAATAGGGATTATTTAAGGTGTTGTTTCTTGCTTTCATACAAGAAAAAAATACTTTGCAGTGTATTTTTAGTACCATGGATGTAAGAAAATAGGAAAATTTACATTTCAGTAAAATTTACAGTTCGGGGAAAGAACCTGCAACCTCATGTACTCTGTCTTGATGTTTACAGGGGTAAACTTTTTTCAAATAAAAAAAATAAAACCAAAAGTGCGTATAAAGGGATACCTTTATTGCTAACTAAGATAATCATAGCAGGCTTCCTAGAAACATTCTAGCTCCTTTCAAGCTGATTACCTGCCCACTGTCTTGCTAAGACAAAGCTTTCTACTCCTAGCCCAACAAGACAGGGATGGACACTACGACAAAGCATTCTTTATTTTTTACTGGAAACATAAGGGAAACAAAAAATATAAGTTTGCGGTTTAATAACCTGTGACTTGGGGTTGTGTGATTCATTCAAAACACGTGTTTTACAGGTGATTCACCACAGCACATTACCAAAGTAGGCAGGTATGCAAGCGTTTCTTTTACTTAATTTATTTTGTTGTATGGTGTTGTGTAGTGACCACAAATCTTCTAAACCTGTGCACACAAGACTAATATAGAGCACTAGATAAAACATGCATATAGTGGGACCACAACCAATAAAAATGCAGAGGGCATGTGATATAAAAGATGAAGAGGGGCTGGGTTCATTGATAACACAATATAAAACCTGCTCACCGTTTGTGTAGATGTAAAGAGGGAGTACCTGCAGGGAGGGTGGATGGCCGGACCCCTGACCCCTCCTCTCCCTCAAGATGACTCCCGAGACAGCCATTTTAACCAGGCCGATCGTGCGTATCAACGAAACAACAGCGTTAAAAAGACCTGGACCGAATTTACGGTTCAGTTCCGGAAAGTTCGGGTCTGGTTTCAAACGGACTGATCGTGGGAGGCATCTTGGTGAGCATCTAGGCTTATGCCAGGCCCTACTAACGCCCGGGCCCTCCCACAGTCCGTGGGGGGGTGGCCGTGGGGCGGTTAGTTACGCCACAGGGGAACCCCCCCATTGTTAAACGAAGAGTGTGATAATAACTGCCAAACATTTCTTTGGCAATCCTCTCCCCTTCCCTGATCCGGATTTCGATCCTATTGTTCGCTTTGGACTCGTTGGCAGGACTCCACGCGCAACAATCCTCCGTTATCACTATAGGAGTACCCTCTTCCGGAGAGTCCCGAGAAGAATTTTTACGAAAGGGCGCATTCCGCTTATGTGGCGTTGAGTTTCGCTTAGTTAATGGGGATATTGGGCCGTCGAATCCTTTTCTATCTTTCACCTTTGTTCTCGTAGAAGGGAGAGTCACGTAAGGGCTTCAGTCTTGCAATAACAATAACAGAAGAAACCTGGATTTAAGCATTATAATAAAAGTCCCGCACTGATAAAAGTCGAGGTATGAATAATTTGTACCCAGAGCCACACAACACAGGAACCTGATAAATGATTTGTACAATATTCTCCAAACAAACAACAGTCCATTGTTTTTTTTTCCATCACGATAAGTACAAAATGATTGAGGTTGGGCCCCACAATAGCACAAGTGTACGCAGCTTAGCGTTATCTTTTTTTAAAAGAGATCTGTAGGATAATTTTACAGGTCCTGATGGATAGTCACTAAACTGCCGACTAGGAACAATGATCTTAGGTGCCCTGTTAACATTTCCTACCTCAGATTCCATTGTGCAAAACAGTAAAATTTTTAAATCATGACCCCTCCCCATACCAAGCTACATGCAAGTTCCAGTCAAGGTATAGAACCAAACAGCGCCATTAGTATATACATGGTAAATGGTAAGAAACCCACACAAAACTCCTCTGCTCCACTCATCATCCCCCAAAAACACAATTCTGCTTATACTTTACCTTTATTCCCGAGTGATTATCGGTACTACTTTGTCATTGCAGTGAAGTAGGGTCACGAACCTTACACCGGCCTTGCAATGCCGTCATCTGCTTTACGGCTGGTAAACCCCCTGTCCGGGCTCCCGCTGCAAAAAACCGGCAGCTGCCATCGGTGATGGCTGAGAGAAGCCAACCACAGACGGCGGGACGGTATTGGAAAGCTATCGGGAATGAAGGGTGTAAGAGACACAGTTATAATTCTTTTTTTTAATAAATCAAATAGTCTTAGGGACGGGCCATGGGGATACATCATATACTAAAACCATAACACTAGGTGGAAGGACAAGAATGGATGGATCCAGATCGGGTGTGGTGGGGAAACGTTTCCATATGGGTACTATCCGCGAGAGGGTCGAGAGAGCTTGGATTTACACGAGATACTTCCTGGTGCATCAGGAGATTGAAAAAAATGTATCTTAAAATTGGCTGAACGGAGATTGTGTTAAAGGGAGACTGTGCCATTTACTATATTGTATCAGTGCCGTGTGTTAAAGAGAGACTGTGCCATTTACTATATTGTATCAGTGCCGTGTGTTAAAGAGAGACTGTGCCATTTACTATATTGTATCAGTGCCGTGTGTTAAAGGGAGACTGTGCCATTTACTATATTGTATCAGTGCCTATTGTATGGGGCCTAGGAATGTGTATTGATTATCTTTCCTATGTTTATAATGTATGCCAGTGTGCAGATAATATGATATTGTGTGGGGCCCAGGATTGTGTATTGATTATCTTTTCTATGTTTATAATGTATGCCAGTGTGCAGATAATATAATATTGTATGGGGCCTAGGAATGTGCATTGATTATCTTTTCTATGTTTATAATGTATGCCAGTGTGCAGATAATATGATATTGTATGGGGCCTAGGAATGTGCATTGATTATTTTTTTTAGGTTTGTAGCTTTAGACCATTCACCTTGATGGACACTGCATTCGGATTTGCTTTGGAATAATTCCGGATTTATAACCTTCCTCCACAAACCTCTCCAGAATGGAATATGCGTTTGGGACGTCCAGGTTAATGTCAGGAATTTCTTGATATATCCGTTCATATCCCTGAAACGGACCCAGAATAAAGAAAACTCAATAAACATAACTAAACCAACTCACTGTGTTTCTGTGCCCCCTGCAGTAACATGGCAGTTAGAGGAAGGAAGAGCGGGCAGTGTTACAAACCAATATGGACGGACATTATCACACCAATTAAAATCTGAGAGGGGGGGGGGTAGCATTCATCAAACTCTGTTTTATTCTTTTTATTTCCGGACAGTGTAATATAATAACATATATAGAATACATATAACATATCTACTGGGTACTGAGCAGGGAATAGTATATATATAGTCTCTAAAGAGACACATAAAATCTCATACAGTCATGAGACATCTCGCCTTCTAGGGGATTATTACCATTATAGGGGGATTATTACGGTTATAGGGGGATTATTACGGTTATAGGGGGATTATTACGGTTATAGGGGGATTATTAACATTATAGGGGATAGGCTAATAATCCCCCTAACTCTAATAATCCCCTATAATGCTAAAATCCCCCTATAATGCTAATAATCCCCCTATATGCTAACCCTACTATACCCCCCATACACGGTAATCAACCCCCTATAACGGTAATATCCCCCTATAACTGGCAATAATACCCCCTATAATGGTAATAACCCCCTATAATGTATAATCCCCCTATATGGTAATAATCCCCTTAAATGCTAATGACCCTTATGTATGTCCCATGATCCTTTAATGGTATGATCCTTTTAATGTAATGATCCCTTTAATGGTAATGACCCTTTAATGGTAATGATCCCCTTATCAAATTGATGTAAATGATCCCTATATGTTAATAATCCCTATAATCTAATATGATCCCTATAATGGTAATGATCCCGCTATAATGGGTAATGATCCCTCTATAATGGTAATTGATCCCTCTATAATGGTAATGATCCCCTATAAGGTATAAACCCCCATAATGGGATACCCCCCTATAACAGTAATAACCCCCTATATGGTAATAATCCTCTAAAATTGTTAATATCAAATCCCCCTAGTATATGCTATATCCCCTATAATCATAATAAACCCCCTACGTAATAATGTCGCTAGAAGGTAATATCCCCTATAAAGTAATAATCCCTATAAACGTAAGAAACCACCCTTTGAACGGTAATAAACCCCCTATAACGGTAATTAAAACACCCCGTATAACAGTAATAAACCCCCCTATAAAGGGTAATATAACTATACGGTCCTATTCCCATAATGTTATTAATCCCCCATATAACAATTAATAACCCCCTATAAATGGTAATCATCCCCCTATAAAACATTACATATCCTCCTATCACCGTATAATTCCCCTATCAACCCGTAAATAAATCCCCCTATAAATGGTTAATACATCCCCTATAATGTTAATAATCCCCTATAAAAATTTATAATCTATACTATAATCCCCTATAATGTTTACCCCTTATAAACCTATACTTAATATCCTCCCTATAATGTTAATAATCCCCCTATAATTTTCCTAACGATAATCCCCCTGTAGTCCTAATAATCCCCCTATAACTACCCGTAATAATCCTACCCATATCTATATATATCTAATAATCCCCCCTAACCGTAATATCCCCCTTAATAATGTTAAGAATCCCCTATAATTTTATAATCCCCCTATAACCGTAATAAGCCCCCCTATAATGTTATAAATCCCCTATATGTTAATATCTCCCCTATAACCGTATAATCCCCTCTAATGGTAATGATCCCCTTAATGTTAATAACCCCCTATAACGTATATAATCCCCCTATAACCATAATAATCCCCCTATACGTAATAATCCCCTATAATGGTAATACATCCCCTAGAAGGCGAGATTGTCCCTCATGACTGATGAGTTTTTTATGTGTCTCTTTAGGCCATATATATACTATTCCCTCTCAGTAACCCAGTAGATTCTTGATATGTATTCTATAACTGTATTTATTACACTGTTCCGGAAATAAAAATATAAAACAGATTTGATGATGCTACCCCGCCCCCCTCTCAGATTTTTAATTGTGTGATAATGTGCGTCCATATTGGTTTGTAACACTGCCCGCTTCGTCCTTCCTCTAACGTGCCATGGTTACTGCCGGGGCACAGAAACACAGTGAGTTGGTTTAGTTATGTTTATTGAGTTTTCTTTTATTCTGGGTCCGTTTCAGGGATATGAACGGATATTCAGAAATCCTGACAGTATACCTGGGACGTCCTGCAAACGCATTTTTCCATTCGGGAGAGGTTTGTGGAGAAGGTTTAAATCCGAATTATTCCAAGCAAATCCGATGCAGATATCCATCAAGGGAATGGTTCTAAAGCTACAAACTAAAAAACAATATCATGCACATCCTAGGCCCCATACACTATCATATTATCTTGCACTAGCTGGCATACATTATATAACATAGAAAAGATCATCAATGCACATTCCTAGGCCCATACAATATTATATTTCTGCACCTTACGTGGCATACATTAATTAAACAAGAGAAAGATCAATCAATACCAACAATCCTGGTCCCACACAATATCATATTTATCTCACACTGCCTCATTAATAACATAGGACGATAATCAATCCAACATTCCTAGCCCCTAACCATATTATATTATCTGCACACTGGCCATACCCATTATAACATAGGCAAGATAATCAATACACATTCCTAGGCCCATACATATCATATTATCTGCACACTGGCATACATTATAAACAATAGAATAGATAATCCAATACACATTCCTAGGCCCCATACAAATATCATACATCTGCACACTGGCATCACATTATAAACATAGGAAAGATAATCATCCACTATTCCTAGGCCCCATACCAATATCATACATCTTATCTGGCACACTGGCATACATTATAACCATAGAAAAGATAATCACTACCACTTCTAGGCCCCATACAATATCATATTACTGCACCCTGGCACATTATAAACATAGAAAAGATAATCATACACTTCCTAGCCCCATTACAATATCTATTATCTGCACATGGCATACATTTAAACATAGGAAAAGATAATCATACACATTCCTATGCGCCCCAACAATAATCATATTATCTTGCACCTGGCAATACATTTAAACATAGAAAAGATATCATACACATTCCTAGGCCCATACACTATCCATTATCTGCACATATTACTGACATACATTCTAACATCAGAAAAGATAAATACAATTACAATCCCTGTGGGCCCCACACAATATACATATTATCACTCCACATGACATACATTTAAACACTAGAAAGATAATCAATAAGACTCCTAGCCCCATACAATATATACATATTATCTGCACACTGGCATACATTAATAACATAAAAAGATTTAATCATACCACAATCCTGGGCCCCACAACAATATCATATTTATCTGCCCGACAAAACATTATTAAACCTAGAAAAGATAATCCAATGCAGACATTCCTTGCCCACATATCACTATCCTATTATCTGCACACTGCATACGTTATAAACATAGAAAAGAAATCAATGCACATCTCCCTAGGCCCCATACGTATTATATTTCTGCACACTGGCATCATTATAAAACAAGAAACAAGATAATCAAGCAACTTCCTGGCCCCACAATATCAAAATTATCTGCAACACTGCATACATTATAACACATAGAAAAGATAATCAATGCACATTCCTAGCCCATACGATATCATATTAGCTGTCACACTCTGGCCTACATCTTATAACACATAGAAAAGATATCAATGCACATTCCGGCCCCATAACGATATCATATTTATGCACACTGGCATACTTAGTGAAACATAGAAACAGAATAATCCAATACACATTCCTAGGGCCCATACAATATCATGATTAACTGCACACTGGCCACATTATAACATAGAAAAGATAAGATCAATGCACATCTAGGACCCCATAACGATTCACTATTATCTGCACACTGCATAACATTCATAACATAGAAAAGTATCATGCACATTCCTGGGTCCATAACAATTCATATTATCTGCCACAATGGCATAACCATTATAACATAGAAAAGATAATCCAATGCACATTACTAGGCCCCATCCCATATCAATCTATCTAGCTCCCTGGCATACATTATCAACAATAGAAAAGATAATCAATACACTTCCTAGGCCCCATACAATATCATATTATCTGCACACTGGCCATACATTATACCATGAAAGATAATCAATACACATTAATGTTTCCAGCCCCCACACAATATCATATTATCTGCAACACTGGCATACTTATAACATAGAAAAGAAATCAAGACACTTCCTAGGCCCCCACCAATATCATATTATCTGCACACTGACTATTACATTATAACATAGAAAGAATAATCCAAGTGCACATTCTCTGGCCCCTTACAATATCCTATTTGCACATCTGGCATCATTACTAAACATGAAAAGATAATCAATACACATTCCCTAGCCCACACAATATCAATTACTGCACACTGACCATACATTATAAAACATAGAAAAGATACAATCAATTACCTCTCCTGGGCCCCATACAATATCCTATTTGCCCACACTGATACCTATAAAAACATAGACACTGAAATCATACAACATTCCTAGGCCGCACACAATATCATATTAATCTGCACACATAGTTGCATATACATTATTAAAAACATAGAAAAGATAATCAATACAAGCATTCCTAGGTCCCATACAATATCATATTATCTGCACACTGGCATACATTATAAACATAGAAATAGATAATCTCATGCACATTCCTAGCCCCTACAATATTCATATTATCTGCAACACTGGCATACATTATAAAACATAGAAAAGAGAATCAATGCAACATTCCTCTAGGCCCCATAGCAATAGCCTATTATCTGTACCCACGGCGCATAACATTATAACATAAAAAAGAAATCAATGCACATATCCTAGCCCCATACTAAATCTCCGATTGATCATATCACCACCAACTGCATACAGGATATAACATAGATAGATAATACAATACACAGTCTAGGGCCCCACAATATCATATTTCATCTGCACACGACTACATTAGAAACATAGAAAAGATAATCATGCACTTTCCCTAGGCCCCATACAAGTCATATTATCTGCACACGGGCATACATTATAAACAGAGAAAGATTAATCAATACACATTCCTAGGCCCATACAATTCATATATCTGCACACTGGCATAAATGTGTACATAGAAAAGATATCCATGCACATGTCTGGGTCCCCATAATTACAATATCATAGTCATCCACTGCACACGGGGCATAACAATTCATAACTAGAAAGATTAATCAATGCACCATCCTTAGGCTAGGCCCCATACCATATCATAGTTCTGCACACTGGCACTCATTATAAACATAGAAAATAATCAATGCCTTTCCTAGGCCCATACAATATCAATTATCTGCACAGCTGGCATCTTATAAACATAGAAAGTATCAATATACATCTCTGGCCCCTACAATATCATATTATCTGTATATACAGTATCATCTATATATATACACAAGAAAAGATAATCAATACACATTCCGGGCCCCATACAATACATCTTATCTGCACACTGGGCATACATTTATAAAACATATAAAAGAGAACAATGCACATTCTGGGCCCACACATACTCACTCTATCTGCACACTGGCATACATTTAAAACATAGAAAGATATCATGCCATTCCTAGGCCCCAACAATATCATATTATCGCACACGGCCTACTTATAACCAGAGAAAGATAATCAATGCACTTTCCTAGGCCCCATACAATCTCATATCATCGCACACCCTTGGGTTTAAATTACCATTATAGACTAGAAAAGATAATCAATGCCCATTCCTGGGCACCCATACAATATCAATTATCTCACACTGGGCATACATTATAACAGGGTTTTATTAACAGTACTGTGACACATATCTAATGGTATATCCTGTAAATATTTTTAATTTTATGGGATAAATGATAGGTACCATAGATCTTCAGATTTAATAATTGAAAGATTGTCCTTAAACCTTTTTTAAACGGGGTTGACTAAAGTACAAGTCCAAACCCCTCAACTAAGATTTAATAGTTCACTTGCTTCTCCCCCCTCAAACCCCGAGACCAACAATACCCACCTATTTGGTGAGCAAAAATTAATTCTGCCTTATTAATGTTTTTAATTAACCATATAGGTAGGGATAATTATTGTCCCCATTCGGCAGAATATCTCTCTTCTCCCTCCATGTAGTCCATCACACAACAGCCAATAATTGACTGCTGTTTCTCTTCTCCTCCCTGACTGCCCAAACTTATAAAAAGCTCAGCTGACAAGGGAGGTAGGTAGAAAAACAAAAAAAAAATTTGGGGGGGGGGGGGAAAAAACAAGTTGCTAGTTTTTGTCTCACTGATTTTGTTTTTACTATACGACTATGAACTGTTCCATCTGTTTCCCGCTGCAGAGGAAGAAAACGTTTTGTCAGTGAATGGAGATGGCGACGCCTGAAATCGGAGAGTTATTAATGAAAATACCCGGTCACAGCTGAGACACAACGAACCAAGATGATGTTCTGACATGTGGATCATACAGAACTTTCTAACGTTTTTATATTTTCACGGTTCAGATCTGCGAACATTAGCTGGCAGGGATTGGAAAACTTGTCGAGATTCCCCTCGCCCCCTGGAGATCATGATTGAAATAAGCTATAGCGTGAAAGTCCCGATTTGCTTACAGTCTAATCATTCGATCACGTTCCGCGCTCAGTGTTTTGTGACATAAAATCACTCTAGTACAGGGAACAGAATCGGTTTATATCCCATGGGGTGGCTCTGCTGTTTGGGAGGGGGAGTCATTTCTTCTTTTAACCTCCCTGTAATCGGATTGGGCTAAGGGACCTGCGTTTTGCTGAATTTTTATTGAAGTTGTAGGAAGGCGATTTGGGGGTTTTGTTTTGTTTTATTTCTATGATTGATCTTTCCCAGGAACATTTTATTTTGACCTGGAGTTTAACTATACGTGGCTGGAATCATCTATTCTTTCTTATCAAAACGAATAACCGGGCTACGGACAGAATTCTGTGAGTTACCTGTAATAAATAACATAAACGAGTGAACGCAAAACTATTGAAGTTGGATGGATTTTTTTATACAGTGATTCGGGCATTATAATCCCCCTAAACCCTGCTCCCCGCCTTTTATATATTTAAGGTAACCTGGATTACCTTCCAGTGCTTAACTAAAGGTGGGTTTCAAAAAAGGGGTTTGGCTCACAGCAGAGGCCTACTGAAATGTTACCCCAGCCTCCCCTGTTAACTAGATATACCGAACCGTGGATAATAAGGACACCCACATATCCTACTACCAGATATCGAATAATATTCTGTAGGTTACATGCTGTAGGTACCACAGCTGGAAGAGTCACTTCCCTTCTCCATCCATTTTATCATGGTGTGCAAGGCCTGTATATACTTTACCTGTATCCATTAAGGGGGGATTCACTCCTGCTAATGATCCGGTCCCGACCCAGCTCGAACCTACTCACAGGCCTGTATGGGCCCACCCCCTTTTTGAATCTTTTAATATACACATTAACCCCATCAACGCTCCGTTAATGTAGGTTTTACACACGCCCCCTTGTATGAGGCCTTTAGTTCACAGCTGACACCCATATTTGAGTAGCTTAACTTAAAGTGCCTTACCTGTCCCTCCAGCCTGGCTTGGATAAGAATCTTATTCTTTTACTTTGTCTAGCGGGCATGTTCCAAAAAACTTCAATTTTTATTATTATCACCTCCCCCTTGTTCCCTTTGCAATCTCCCTACCCACAATATCCCACTCGCCATTCCTGTCCTGGGTGACACATGGGCTCCTCCCTGTGTTATTGTCATGGGTGACCATGTAACCACTGACAATAACACAGCCAATGCCAATAACGAACCCACTGGCACTGGTGTAAAGGACCACCCCAGGAGACGCCCAAATGGCACATGGAACTATTATAACAGATGATCTCCACTGGAACACTGGTGAGCACCTAGTCTCTCCCTTTACACATGGCACTGATACAATATAGTAAAATGGCCCAGTCTCTCTCTCCCTTTAACATACAAACGCACTGAATACAATAATAGTAAATGGCACAGTCTCCCTTAACACATCGCTACTGATACAATATAGTAAATGGCCACCGTCTCCCTTTAAAACACACGGCACTGAACCATAGTAATGGCACAGTCTCCTCCTTTAACACAACGCACTGATCCAATATATTAAATGGCATCGTCTCCCTTTAACACCGGCACTGATCAATATAGTAAATGGCACGTCTCCCTTTAACACACGCACTGATACAATATAGTGAAAAATGGCCAGTCTCCCTTAAACACGGCACTGATACAATTATAGTAAATGGCACAGTCTCCTCTTTACACAATTAAACACACTGCACTGATACAATATAGTAAATGCACAGTCTCTCTTTAAACACACGGCACTGATACAATTATAGTAAAATGGCACAGTCTCCCTTTAACACACGGCACGATACAATATAGTAAAATGGCACAGTCTCCCTTTAACACAACGGCACTGATACAATATAGTAATGGCACGTGTCCCTTTAAACAACATGGCACGATACATATAGTAAATGCACAGTCCTCCCTTAACCCCTGGCACTGATCCAATATAGTATATGGCACAGTCTCCCTTTAACCACCCGCCTGATCCAATTAGTAATGGCACAGTCTCCCTTTAACAAAACACGGCAAACTGATACAATATAGTAAATGGCACAGTCTCCCTTAACCCACGCACTGATAAATAAGTAACTGCACAGTCTCCTTTAACACAACCACGGCACTGATCATAATGTAAAATGGGCACAGTCTCCCTTAACACAGCTGCACTGATACAATATAGTAAATGGCACAGTCTCCTTTCCCCCGGCACTGATACAATATATTACATAATGGGGGCACCGTCCTCCCTTTAACACACTCACTGACTACACTATATAACTGGCACAGTCTCCCTTTAACACACGGCACTGATACAATATATCAATGGGCAACATCTCCCTTTAACACAACGGCACTGAACAATATAGCTAAATGGCACAGTCGCTCCCCTTTAACAACACGGCACCCCTGATACAATCTAGTAATGGCACATCCGCCCTTTTCACCGGCACTGCAATACAAAATATAGTCTGGCACAGTCTCCCTTTACAAAAACACATGGCACTGATACAATATAGTAATGCACATTCTCCCTTTAACACATGGCACTGACATACATATATAACTGCAGCAGTCGCCCGTAAATAAAACATGCATTGATCAATTATAGTAATGCACTAGTCTCCTTTAACCACCTGGCACGATTCAATATAGTAAATGGCACAGGGCCGCCGTAACACATGGCCCGATTACAATTATTAAATGGCACAGTCTCCTCTTTAACAACACACATGGACTGATACCATATTAGTAAATGCAAACCGTCTCACATTGTCAGACTAGTTTAAACGCCGTTTCATGTCTAACTGACATGATAACAGGGCAGTGCTGAGGCTACCTAACCAAAGCCAGATAATCTCTTGACTATGGGGAAGATGAAATGAACGATGAAAGATTGCCCACATAGATATAACATACCCCAGCCTTTCTAGTTGTCTGTAGGACCATTTGCACCTGCTACAAAAATTCCCACCAGATGCACTGCTGGTGGTAAACCCTGTGTAGGTAGTCGTATTTCTAGGAGTGATGACCAGTACAGGCCCAGTAAGCACAAGGGGATTACATATCCACTGGGGAAACCATGTGTATATGTGGAGCTAATCAAACATCCCGGTAACCTCTGTTTTTTGATGTTAATGAACAGAAACTCTGGGAATTGTAGTTTTAAATAACATTAACTGACCCAGTTAAAACTACCATAAACGCAAATATGATGCAAATACTCAGAGAAGTGGAGACCTATTGCGGGTAGTTTCCCACATACGTCATGCACCCTTCAGTGGAATTCTAGCCAACACTAAACCTTCCTGATAACAGGAACGCCCATACCTGTGCTTTTAGGTTTGTCCATGACCTGTATTGTCCATATGATCTGACGCTCGGTCTGACCCAACCACCCACATTCCAGTCCCTAGAGAGCGCTATCCCTTGAGAGAATGAACAGAACTGAATGAACAGCTCTCTAATGACCATAGAGTCTAACTAATCACTAGTTCATTATAGGGGGATTATTAGCATTATAGGGGGATTATTAGCATTATAAGGGGATTATTAGCATTATAAAGGGATTATTAGCATTATAGGGGGTTTATTACTATTATAGGGGTTTATTACTGTTATGGGGGGGATTATTACCGTTATAGGGGGATTATTACCATTATAGGGGGATTATTAGCATTATAGGGGGTTTATTACCATTATAGAGGGATTATTAGCATTATAGGGGGTTTATTACGGTTATGGGGGGGATTATTACCATTATAGGGGGATTACTACCATTATAAGGGGTTTATTACCATTACAGGGGGAGTATTACCGTTATAGGAGGAGCATTACCGTTATTACTCTTATAGGGGGTTTATAACTGTTATAGGGGGATTATTACCATTATAGGGGATTATTACCATTATAGAGGGATTATTACAATTATGGGTGGTTTTATTACCGTTACAGAGGGATTACCACCATTATAGAGGGATTATTACTATTAGAAGGGCATTATTACCATTATAGGGGGATTAATACGGTTATAGGGGGGGGAGAATTACAGTTATAGGGGGATTATTAGCATTATAGGGGGATTATTACCATTATAGGGGGATTATTACAATTATGGGTGGTTTTATTACCGTTACAGAGGGATTACCACCATTATAGAGGGATTATTACTATTAGAAGGGCATTATTACCATTATAGAGGGATTATTACCATTATAGGGGGATTAATACGGTTATAGGGGGGGAGAATTACAGTTATAGGGGGATTATTAGCATTATAGGGGGATTATTACCATTATAGGGGGATTATCATAATTTTAGGGGGATTATTACGATTATAGAGGGTTTATTACCATTATAGGGGATTATTACCATTATAGGGGGATTATTACCATTTTAGGGTGATTATCATAATTTTAGGGGGATTATTACGATTATAGAGGGTTTATTACCATTATAGGGGATTATTACCATTATAGGGGGATTATTACCATTTTAGGGGGATTATCATAATTTTAGGGGGATTATTACGATTATAGAGGGTTTATTACCATTATAGGGTGTTTCTGTAGTTGGCTCTCTGGTTTTGCATTTAGCTTGTGCAATGCTGTTAAAGTATTTTTAAAGCTATAGCGTTCCTAAAAGCTTCCATGTATAAACATGGTAAATTCCCAGAAGTCTTTGTTCCTTATTTGCATATTGCCGAAAAGGGAGTATCAAAGCCTGAATTCTCTCCCTACCCTATTTAATGTATTATTACCATCATATGTTGATTATTACCATTATAGGATGATTAAGGGTTATAACCGTTATAGGGGGATTACTACCATTGTAGGGGGATTATTACCGTTTTGGGGGGGATTACTACCGTCAAAGGGGGATTATTACAGGTTTATAACCAATATAGGGGGATTATTACCGTTATAGAGTAATCTAAAAATGGGTGATAGACGTGTATTTAACTTTCCCTTTGTATCCATGTTTTTCATTCTATTTATAATGATCTGATCTAGAATCGTTTCCTCTGGTGTCGGTTGCTTTTTAACTCATTGAGCACTTCTCTCTTTTACCTCTAGAGGGTGCACTTACCCTTTTCATCTGGTCCAGCGTTATAACACCAGATTTCCATAAAGCCCCCAGCAAACTGAGCATCATTTGGAAAGTGGAGTCACCAGTAGCTTCCAAGACCATCAGTATTCCCTATACAACATAACAACATTACCAATTAATAACTAGGCATATGAATAATAGACTCTCACTTTATATACTAATATATGAATAATAGACTCTCACTTTATATACTAATATATGAATAATAGACCTCACTTTATATACTAATATATGAATAATAGACTCTCACTTTATATACTAATATATGAATAATAGACTCATTTTATATACTAATATATGAATAATAGACTCTCACTTTATATACTAATATATGAATAATAGACTCATTTATATACTAATATATGAATAAATGACTCTCACTTTATATACTAATATATTGATAATATAGACTCACTTTATTACTAATATTATGAATAATAGACTCACTTTATATATAATATATGAATATAGACTCTTATTATAATATAGATAATAGACTCACTTTATATACTAATATATGATAATAGACTCTCACTTTATATACTAATATATGAATAATAGACTCACTTTATATACTAATATATGAATAATAGACTCTCCCTTTATATACTAATATATGAATAATAGACTCTCACTTTATATACTAATATATGAATAATAGACTCTCACTTTATATACTAATATATGAATAATAGACTCTCACTTTATATACTAATATATGAATAATAGACTCACTTTATATACTAATATATGAATAATAGACTCACTTTATATACTAATATATGAATAATAGACTCACTTTATATACTAATATATGAATAATAGACTCTTCCTATATATAATAATGAATAATAGACTCTCCCTTTAATACTAATATTGAATAATAGACTCTCACTTTATATACTAATATTTATATAATAATAGACTAACTTTATAACTAATATATGAATAATAGACTCACTTTATATACTAATATATGAATAATAGACTCTCACTTTATATACTAATATATGAATAATAGACTCACTTTATATACTAATATATGAATAATAGACTCACTTTATATACTAATATATGAATAATAGACTCTCACTTTATATACTAATATATGAATAATAGACTCTCATTATATACTAATATGAATATAGACTCACTTTATATACTTAATATATGATAATAGACTCTCACTTTATATACTAATAGAATAATAGACTCTCACTTATATACTAATATATGAATAATAGACTCTCACTTTATATACTAATATATGAAAATAGACTCTCACTTATATACTAATATATGAATAATAGACTCTCACTTATATACTAAATATGAATAATAGACTTCATATTATATACTAATATAGAAAATGACTCTCACTTTATATACTAATATTGAATAATAGACTCTCACTATATACTAATATATGAATAATAGACTCTCACTTTATATACTAAATATATGAATAATAGACTTCACTTTATATACTAATAATATGAATAATAGACTCTCACTTTATATATCTAATAAATGAATAATAGACTCTCACTTTATATACTAAATATGAATAATAGACTCTCACTTTATATATAATAATACTTCATGTAATAATAGACTCTACTTTAATATACTAATATATGAATAATAGACTCTCACTTGATACATATATGAATAATAGACTCTCACTTTATTTATTTACTCATATATGAATAATAGACTCTCACTTTATATACTAATATATGAATAATAGACTGTCACTTTATATACTAATATATGAATGGACTCTCACTTTATATACTAATATATGAATAATAGACTCTCACTTTATATTATAATATATCGAAGCATAGACTCCCTTTATTACTAATATATGATAATAGACTCTCACTTTATATACTAATATATGAATAATAACTCTCACTTTATATACTAATATATGAATAATAGACTCCACTTTATTACTAATATATGAATATAGACTCTCATTTATATACTAATATATGAATAATAGACTCTCACTTTATATACTAATATATGAATAATAGACTCTCACTTTATATACTAATTATGATAATAGATCTCACTTTATATACTAATATATGAATATAGACTCACTTTATATACTAATATATGATAATAGACTTCACTTTATATACTAATATATGAATAATAGACTCACCTTTATATACTAATATATGAATAAAGACTCTCCTATATATAATAATGAATAATAGACTCTCCCTTTAATACTAATATATGAATAATAGACTCTCACTTTATATACTATATATATAAAATAGACTACTTTATAACTAATAATGAATAATAGTCTCACTTTATATACTAATATATGAATAATAGACTCTCACTTTATATACTAATATATGAATAATAGACTCACTTTATTTACTATATATGAATAATAGACTCACTTTATATACTAATATATGAAAATAGACTCTCACTTTATATACTAATATATGAATAATAGACTCTCCCTTATATACTAATATGAATATAGACTCACTTTATATATATAATATATGATAATAGACTCTCACTTTATATACTAATAGAATAATAGACTCTCACTTATATACTAATATATGAATAATAGACTCTCACTTTATATACTAATATATGAAAATAGACTCTCACTTATATACTAATATATGAATAATAGACTCTCATTATATACTAAATATGAATAATAGACTTCACTATTATATACTAATATAGAAAATGACTCTCACTTTATATACTAATATTTGAATAATAGACTCTCACTATATACTAATATATGAATAATAGACTCTCACTTTATATACAATATATGAATAATAGACTTCACTTTATATACTAATAATAATGAATAATAGACTCTCACTTTATATTATCTAATAATATGAATAATAGACTCTCACTTTATATACTAAATATGAATAATAGACTCTCACTTTATATATAATATCATGAATAATAGACTCTCACTTTATATACTAATATATGAATAATAGACTCTCACTTGATACATATATGAATAATAGACTCTCACTTTATTTATACTATATATGAATAATAGACTCTCACTTTATATACTAATAATAATGAATAATAGACTCTCACTTTATATAATAATATATGAATAATAGACTGTCACTTTATATACTAATATATGAATGGACTCTCACTTTATATACTAATATATGAATAATAGACTCTCACTTTATATACTAATATATGAATAATAGACTCTCACTTTATATAATAATATATGAATAATGGACTCTCACTTTATATACTAATATATGAATGAATGAACTCTTACTTCATATACTAATTCGTGATGAAAGTGCGGTACTTCCAGCTCTTGAAGGCAACGTTCGGCTTCTGCAACGTCTCCAGAAAGGACAAACTCTTTCAGCAACATGTCAATCTGTCACAATCCAGAACAGAACACGTTACCATAGGAAGATTATCCTCATATCATAGCCCCACCCGTTACATGTTACTGTAATGTAGCCCGTTGATTTGATTTCAGGCTGCAGTACAAGTACAATAAATCGCTACCTGCCCTGCTATTTCAGTTATAGGCAACCAATGCCAACTAAGCAAGTATCTTTAGTAAAATGTTTACTAAAGATTAACATGACTCCTAAAGAAGAGGAATAAATATATAGAATATTACAGCTACAATATATTTATATATTATATCTATAGGATATTGTATCTACAGAGTATATTATACTCTATACCATATCTATAGTATATACAGTATATATTATATCCATAGGATATTAATACAGTATATATTATATCTATAGGATAATGTATCTACAGAGATAAATACACATATACATACAAATACCATATCTATAGTATATACCGTATATATTATATCCATACAGTATATATGATATCTATAGGATATGAATACAGTATATATTATATCTATAGGATATGAATACAGTATATATTATATCTATAGGATATGAATACAGTACATATTATATCTATATGCTATTAATACAATATACATTATAAGATATTAATAAAGTATATATTATATTAATATAGTATATGGTAATTTGTGTAGTGAGTGTAGGACATATCTAATAATTCCCTATTCTTGTTAAGAAGTGTAGTTGTTTTTGTATTAAAAAGGACAATGTCCATTTAAATCAGTTTTGGCTTTTAAACTCAGGCCCCAGTCTGTGTATAAAACATGTTATACATTGTTCCCTCGCATTGTAACACTGCGATCTATGGAGACCATTGTAGACGTTACCTCTTTAACCAGGTTCTTAACGGGCTGCTGCCCTCCACCACTCCCCCAAACACTGTCAATTCTTCTTCTTCCTGCCTTTGTCAGGCCCAGCAAAACAGTAGCTCGATCCAAAGCCGCTCTATAGAATATATATATGTTAAATGTGTTTTACAGGCACACATTTTATTTTTTAGTCCAAATGAACATTTCTGTCAAATTGATTTGCTACTTACCGAGCTTGAACGCAGTCCACTGTCCCTTTATAGCCCTCAATGTAAGTCTTACTCAGTATCCCGTCGCCTACTGCTCTAGCAATGAACTGACCCACCAGCTGCCAAAAAAGGAAAATAATTAAATGTAATATTCTGAATGTAAGTTTATGTTAAATGTCCACCGGTGACTTGTCAGATATCTGCAATCCAGTTTATTACATGTATTTGTAACTAGTTATTTAAATGATAAGTTCTATTCCATTCTGGTAAAGGTATCTGCCTCCTTCCTCTGCTCAATGAGCTTTTTATCAGCTTGAGCATGTGCAGTGGAGACAGAAGGGGAGTCAGCAGTCTATCATTGGTTGTGAGGACTGCATTGAGGGAGGAGCCAGCTTACTCTGCCAGAATGGAGGAAAATAGATAATTTTATCCTATTAGCAGTGATTTTTGTTTCCTGGTCATTGAAAATGGCAACAGTTACCAAAGGGTTAATCTCCCTCCTGGGCCCACAGACAGGAAATATAGCAAGCTTTAAGGACTACCTCCTCTAGTCTTTGTCTTTCATTTACAAGCTCTGAAACAAAAAAAAGAACATACCACCTGCCAACACAACACAGAAAGGGCACCTTAACCTCTGCTGCCCATGATGTAGAGGCAGCTCTAGTAGAATGGGCTTTAAGACTTAAAGGGCAATTATAGTGAGAAAATTGTTTTTTTTTTAATTTCTTCTAATGTATCCAATAAGTCATCCCATCCACCAGGGTACCTTTAGTTTCTTTAAATTCTACATAGTCCCCGAGATATAAGCCTTTGAATATGCTGTGATTTGTAGGAGCTGCTACACCTCATCTGTCACTCAAAGGCACACACCCACACAATCCAAAGCTCCCCTGCAGTACTGTCACACACTCTCTCACCCACACTATATGTACCATGTGCAACATATAGTCAAATGCTGTAGTGCTAAACACAATCAATAAACCATTAACCCAGCAATATGAGCATAACACACTATAAAACAGCCCCTCCCCCCAAAAAAAAATCTTATATACATACAAAACCAGTGACTCAAATGGAACACTAATACAGTATATATAATACAGTAATACAGACTATATACCAAACAAGACACACAGTGCAATCTATGAAATATATAGACTAAAGCAACTGAAATGTAACAGGACAACAAGCAGTGTCACTGTGTTTGTGAAGGTCTCACTACAAGCTGCTGTTACACTGACTCTCTCTTCAGTGATTATGATCTCAGCTAAGCAGGGGGAGAGATATGAACTTTAGGTAAAAAGTAAATAACAATTAACAAAGTTAGAGAACAGGCAGAGTTCAGTAACTTACTTGTAAAGAATCTCAGCACCACTTGTCCTCCTCTCTCCCCCTCTGCCCCTCCCTTCAGCATATTGCTACTTTATTCCACACTTTGATTGCTTGCAGTCTAGCTCTGGAAGGGAGGGGTCAACAGGATGTCAGCACTTCATTTAAAGTCCTTTCAACTGACAATGCTCGGACTCTGTATACAGCCCGTCACTGCTTGAGGGGGAGTAGACAGAGAGGGGAGGGGGACTACACAGCTTGGTACAAACTTCTGCCAGTGTGAAGAAACGATGCGTTTACTCTCAAGCTGTGGGCTTCCTTAATGCATTGTAGCACCCAGCTACTGATCGTTTTACTTTGCACCACTCAGGACTACGAAGAGATGATCCGTTTTGAGCCAACTCTATCCAGGTAAATGGAAGTTTATGCCATCTCTCTTCTTCCACCAATCTTAGGTTGGCAAAAAAAAAGGCACAGGCTGATAGACAACCAGGAACTGCTTCTAACCTCATATGGAATTTTGAGGATACCTTGGGCAAGAACTTAAAAGAAGGCCACAAACAGAGGCTCTTCGAATTAACAAATCTTTTTCCAGCTGACTTCTGGTGACAGACAAAATTTGTCCCCTGAGTGTATTCTCACTAAGAAAACCAGAATATAGGAATTTTACTGCCCGTGAAATTGATGGTTGTATATGTCCCAAATTCTATAGTCCATCAGTGTTGTTAACGGCTTCCTGCATGTGAACATGAATTCGATTGGTCTATTGTAATCCGACCTGGTTCCACTTCTTCCTCTCAACCTCCAGGCCGCTAAGGCCAACCTCTCTGGATTTGGAAATTGAAGAGGCTCCTGCATCTACCACTCTTTCCTCGGCGTGATCAGGAAAGCATTTTTATCTCTATATTGATGATTTAATCAGTAACAATCTCGCTACACTATCAATCAGGACATCCCCGTCCATTGCTGAATTATATATCTGTAAGGGCTAGGCCACACTAGCGCACAAGAAAAGCGCAATCGGCCAGGAGGAAGGACTGTCGGTCGCGGCAAAAGCAGCCGCGTCCGATAGTCACCGCGACCGATCGTGCGGTCCATAGAGGACCGCACGATCGGACGAGGTTTTTCACCCTGTCCGATCGTCCTTTTGTCCGATTCGGACGAACGGTCGATCGGACATGGGCACATTCGGATTCGATAATTTCGGTCCGATCGACCGAAATATCTAATCGTGTGTACCCAGCTTTAGAGAGTCAGGGAGGAAATTCTTACTGCAGCCAAGTGGGTGTGTCTGCTACCATGATGATGCACATTGAGTGACAGCACCTCCAGCACAGGGGAAGACACACCCCCAGGAACTAGCACAACTTTCCCATGCTGCTGCAATCAGGGAATTCTGGGGGTTAGGGGATGGTGTACTTTAAAATAAACCAAAAAAAAAATGCTTTTTCCTCAGTGGAGATACCCTTTAAAGGTGGAAATTCCCTTTATTATCCAAGGTAAAACTTTGTGGCTTTTTTTGCACAACAAACATTTAGAAATCGTGTTAACACAATACAAGGCCTAATGATATCGGGCAGGATCCATTCATTGTATCCAAATATCAATCTGTTTCCTGCCGCGAAGAAATCCAACCCCCATACAGACGATCTGGAATCCTAATTCAGTTACAACATTAGACGTTTACTGGAGAAAACCAGTTTTATAAATAAAGGGTTAAACGTTACTGGATTGTCTAATGAAGTTACGTGAAGTTTCACGTAAAACTAACCTGCGGTGCACGGGGAGTGTCTAGGACCAGCTCTGGAAGTTCTTGGAGGAGTTTGTCGAAAGACGTCTCCACATCTTCGGTGCTGAGAACGGTCCCGCAGAGATCCGAGAGGAGCTTTGATGTCATTTCTCTGTGACTCGCTTTACCCTCCAAAGCCAAAGATACGGCCAACACAGGGAGACCACATTTCATTTCCCCCAGGTTTAAATCTCTTAACATTTCCTGTACAATGGAAATAAAACCAAAGATGGTGATACAGGAAAAATTGTAATTAAAAATCTTAATATTTCTAAAAAGATCTAACTACTGCAGAACTTTTTGCGGATTTTAAATCTGAGCTGAGATTCTGAGAAATCACAGCATTTACAGTAAATTTACAGCATTTACGGTCACTCCAGAAGCAGAAATCATAATCTGTGCCCCATCCCTGACCTCCTACCAGGATCTTCGGCTGCCTGCAGCCCACCTGTCAGACAGCCAAAAAAAAGAAGGCAGGGGGGGAAGGAGGTTGGAGATGTGTAAGCAGAGCAGTGTCCATGGTGAGGCTGTGCAGAACTTATAAGTGTCGCAGACACTACAGGGAGGCAGTGAGTAAGGGAGGGAGGGGCAATTAGGAGCACTCACTAAACATTAATAATTTAATGTCAAAACAAGCACAGATAAATATGTGAGTACCATCATTTTACTTCTCTCAAATTGTAGTTTCAGATAATGTTAAGTTGAGTGAGTATAGTGACCCTTTAAATAAATGAATAACCTAAATCAGTTATTCTTCCTTCATTCCCTGAGTGTATCATACCTGAATAAGAGACTACACAGTCTACAGCAAGTGTGCAATCACATGACAGACGTCATTATGAAATGTTTTTTCCATGTCAATGCGATCTGTGTTAATTAAAGGTATAGTAAAGAACAATCTTTTAACTAATATATTAAGATGAGCACATGCTTAGTGCTACTGTGACAGACACGTGTGGCCTCTTTAAGTGCGAATGTAACAGCGAATCCACCCTTGGACACATCTGCAAGGAGTTTCCTCTGGTTACCCCAACAATCATAAGGACATAGTGATAGGTTTCATGTGTGAGAAAGTGATTAGATTGTAAGCTCTTTGGGATAGGGCCTGATGTCACTAAATTTAATAATCTAGTAAAGTGTTGCTGAATACGTAATGCTATATAAGGAATAAAATACATAAATACATCAGGTTTCATCATTACACCCAATTGTGTCCATGGCAGATTTAGCCAATCATATGGCAGTTATAAGGCCACATGGGGCTATGTTTAGACACACAACCTTTCTTGCTGCATTTATTCAGGGACAAAAATGAAGCCGGCAAGTAGTTTTTTTCTACAGCATTCCCCTCCACCCTGCAAAGTCTTAAAAGGCCTCTCCTGCATTTCCAATACAGTATTAAGACAATATGCTTTTAGTCTTGATGGGTGACATGTGTAATATGAAATTGTTGGAGACAGGGTGAAATATCCACATTACCTCCCCACACATACACAAATCTACAGTTCACTACCCATATATAAATACCTCTGGTAATGGTGTCTGGAACCCTTGAGCTAGTTGTGAAGGTTTTTGTACAATCAGCAGTACAGGTAACCGGAGCTTCCATAATAATGTAACACATACACAATGATATATATAAACACATGGTCCACATATCCACCCCCCCCCCCCCCCACACACACTTACAAACTTCACTACGTGCAAGTACAATATAAACATTATAGACATGTAATGTTGTGTAACTGGCAGATTTACCAGAGGCTCTGGCTGAATACAAGTATTTAACGCCAGCTATCTGCCCTTAAAAGAGCACCGCGTCTGCCCTCTGCCGCCTCGTAATTAACCCGGCAAATGTCTCTGCCATACATAAATATCTTTAGTAATGGTGTCTTATAATATCCCATACATTACAAAGGGCGCCCAAGTATAATAATTATGTTTGGTGTTGTACAACTATAACATTGTCCACATATCCCCCCCACACACACTTACAAAGTTCACTATTCGAATGTAGAATATAAGCATTTTTGTTATTAGTAAAATAAACATTTGTGGCCTCATTTACCACCCAATACTTTTGTAAAATGAGGGGTTAAACTCGTGCTAAAAGATAAAAGGAGCGGTGTCTTACCTCGTGTTCTCCAATAAACCCTTTAAAGGTAGGTACTTGCCCAATCTCTCGCTCCTCCGCCGAGTCCTCTGACAAGCCCGGACCACTCTGAATTCGCCATGTCAGAACCACTACAGGTCTGGGGCTGATAGATCCCGTTGCCACCAGTCTATCGTGCCCGAATTATACATATTATGACCAGGCATGGAACTCCCACCCAGCATATCTGTCCCCCAGTTCTTACCTTTTTATTAGTTAGTAGATAACATTTGATTGATTGCTGCAGAGTAAAGATGCCCATAGACATGCGATTGTGGTCTCAAACTCACAATTCAATTCAGATGGAAGCGGGTAATGAGTTTGCACACAAAGGACCGATTGTTTCTATATATACTTTATACGGCGTGATCGCTGTTCGGGCCACAGATGAACACAATAGCTATCGGCGATCTATACTTTTGTATAGGGAGCCAATAATGATTTTCCGTTCATATTTACTGAATATTGGCAATGTGGATTAACACCGTCACAAGAAAAATTTTGCATCTCTTATTGAATTAGCCACATTGTCCTGTCTACATGGCCGCTGGTTCAAGCTCATGGCACAGCCGGAATATCTATTCCTATTGGATGGATCTATCTAAAATAAAGAGGGAAAGTCTAGGGAGGTTTTAATTGGTCTTTATATCTGTTGACTTACGCTTTATACACACGAGAGATCGCGGATGGCGACCCGTGACACACAATGTGTACGAGCGTTCGTTATGGCCAGCAATCTTGCCGCGTGTGGGCCGAAACAAATAAGGTAACGAGGCCGATTGAATGTCCGTTTTGGCCGACAATGTCCCCTCGGCACCTGCGATCGAGTGTATGAATCTTAAGAGACCTAGTCCCGGTAACATTACCAAATTTACCAATAAAATAAAGATCAATTTGTGGTGCGTTAATAGATTAATAAAGGACTCGGGACTCACCGCAACTTCATTTGTATCCCCGTGTTCAAAATACTCCTGGACAATCGGCGTGATGGATTTCTCAAAGGTCTTTTCATCTATGGGAAGTACAGTCGTCTCGTAAACGCAGCTTTCCTGTAACGATACAGTAAACGGACAAAGGAATCTCCATTATCCACGTGTATTGTAGGTCTATAGAACACAACATGAAACATACTGGCCACACAATAATCTTCCAGTGTCTTTGTAAAGATAAAAGGTTTTATTAATGGGTTAGGTATCTGTATTACACTACAAATAGGAAATGTAAAGCTGTAAAGTGATCCCTAGGAGAGGACATCACTGGTATAGATATAATGTCTAGAGCAATGATCTTCATAGAGGGCAAGGCTTCATGCTCCGCCCCCTCTCTGTCTCTGACCTATCCAATGGGTGCTTCCTGCAGAGCGTGTCTTCCCATTGGTTACTACAGTTGTCCTTTAATTAAATCTCTACTTATGTAGCAAGTGCAAAAATCTTCCTGTTCCGTTATTTTTATACTTTAGAGTTCACAGCTTTTAGGATAACGGCCTACCTGGTCCTCGTCATAATTTGGGTCTTTAATATCAACTTTCTCTTCACCATAAATTTGTCCAGGGGCTCCCCACACACCTTTACCTCCGGCTCCGCCTGTCAAACATTAACAGAAAGATTCTTAGAACAATAATGGAAATTGCTATGTAAGTAAATACTATGATTCCATACAATGAATTATACTAGTTGGACTTTACTTGTCCTTTAGCAATGCTGCTACATAATAGACATATTGGCATTAACACCCAGTGAGATAGAGAGGTATTCCCCAATCTGATACTTTGTATCTCCCCACCCAGTGAGATAGAGAGGTATTCCCCAATCTGATACTTTGTATCTCCCCACCCAGTGAGATAGAGAGGTATTCCCAGAGGCATTCCCCAATCTGATACTTTGTGTCTCCCCACCCAGTGAGATAGAGAGGTATTCCCTAATCTGATACTTTGTATCTCCCTATGAGGGGCACTACAGAGGAAGTAATTGGAGAATTTTCAGAAAGATTTTACTGGTTTCAAACAGTTTTATCTTAAGTTTGGAATGTTCATAGAAAGTTAAAGGTCTGTATTATTTAAAACTGCACTTTACTGCCTGTAATTCAGTGTCGATGCTCCTGTATAAAAGAAAGATTGTGGTTTTCCAATGGATGCCTTCAGGAACGTGATCACCTGATTGGATTAATTATAGATGTTCGAGGTGATAGGGGAAATGAATTCTTTATAAGGTGCATACACACGTGTGATCAAGGGGGTCGACTCATGATGCCGGGTGTGTATTCACAGTCGTTTCGTGCTGTGTATGGTTTCTTTATCGTCCGAAATGTTCATTCAGTTGCCTGATCCAACGGACAGATCATCAATGAGCATTGACCATACACAAAGTGTCCATACACGGCAGGATAGTTGGGCAAAGTGGGGTGCATACATACCATGCGTCACGGACCAGCCCCTGCAATTGCACGTGTGTATGAGCCTACGTAGATCTCTATAGAAGACCTTGAAGAAGTGGCATTTTTGGGGAATAACCTGCCAGTAATAATTACTTTTGTTAATCAGCAAACTTCTTTATGCAAATTTGCAATGATGGGCAAGTTCCTCATCACATTAGATTTAGAAGAAGGACGTAGCGTTTATACATTTCTTAATTTACGCGGTTGAATCTTTTTGCCATATGTATTATTAACAGCAACTTTTTTATTTTTACAAATGTATTAAACACAAGTAAAGACATTTTACAACTAGATCTTTTTTAAAGGAACAGTTCACTCCCGAACTGAACTTCTCTTTAATGTATTCACTGAAGCCCGGGCATGCAAGTTAACTCGCGCTACAGAGAATTAGAACCAGGAAGCGGTTAGGAATTTGGAGTTCTGCAGCAGTAGATTGCTAAATATACTTCCCTTCGGACCAGGATCCTGAGTTGTTAACTGAAGAACGGGAGGAAAGACTTATAGCTCCTTAACCTCCTGGTCTTCAATCAATACATTAAAGGAATAGTTCCATTAGGGAGTGAACTATTCCTTTAAATTAAAGAGCCTAAAATTTTATCAAGTTTTCCCTCGGCCGCGTCAAGCCTCACGCTTAGAGAGTTTAATCCCCTTAGAAGTCAGGCAATGCAAGGGCAACATTTGTGGCCTTGACAACACTTGATGGGCAGTTGTCCTAAATCGGTGTATAAGTATATCGCTCACAAACCCCAATCGTTAGAAAGCAGAGAGAGGTCTTCCTGGTTCTTCCAGTTAGCAGCGGTCAGTCATGGATGCCCCTGATGACATCACAGCCGATGACTGATTGCTATCCCCCTAGCTCTGAGCATGTGCAAGCTTGTAAAAAAGCTTGAAGAGCTTAAATAGGAGGTGGAAAAACTCGAGAAGCAGAGGAAAGGGAGAGAAGAACATTTTTCTACATAACAGGTTAGTCCTACATCTGTCAGCTTTTAACTTTGTTTATAGTTGGGGGGGTGATTTACCTATATATAAGTTTTCATTTAGAGCTAAGCCACACTGCTGCGCTTTTTTTGCGTTTGCTATTTTATGCAGCCACAAGACAACCAATTAAATTCAGGACCATGTCCTCTAAACCAATCGGACAGCAGAATGAATCATCACAGCTGTACAGAAAACAAGCTGAAGGATTTTAAACATTTTATAACCTAGAAGAGTCAAGGTTCTTAGTACCAGCTCATGAGTTGGGCTAGCAATGGGAGGAATGCAGGAATGTATCCTTTTGTCTGATGTTACACTGCTCGATGACCAGAGCCTTGAAAGGTTTGTTTTTGGCAGACACTGTTACTTATCTGTTGTCTTTGGTTTTATCTATATTTGTGTGTACTTGTATATTTCTTTTCCACAGCGTTTAACATGTTTTCTGTAACCAGTATTTTACAGTCACAATGCAAACGTTCCTATGGCAAGCAATAGATACAGTCATTCAACATGCAGCTATCATTTTCCTAGGGACGTGGCAAATAGATAGAAAATAGCAGCGTGGGAATTACTATTCAGTCAACAGAATAAGCGAAATGTGATTCAGTTCATACAGAGTAAACAAGTACTCTACTTTCCAATGTCTTAGCCACAGCCCTTCACAAACAGTAGCTCATATGACACTTTACCCAGCAGCCTCTTACTGCAATCGTTCCACCAGACAGGAATGTAAAGGGCAAATTTAGAGCTTGGGATTGAGAAAACCTTTAAAAGGCATTTCCACCGCTAAAATGAAAACTTACATTTAGCTGCAGCAATCCCCCAAACCCCAGTTACAATTTACAACAATACAGAATCAGAAGGCAGTAGTGGTAATAATGTTAACCCTTGGCTTATACTCGAATCAATCAGGTTTTCCTAATTTTTGAGGTAAAAATAGGTACCTTGGCTTATGCTCGGGTATATACGGTAAGTTTACCCAATAGACTTCACATGCTCTATAGTGCTGATCAAAACAAGGAAGTTGCAGCCTTGCTTCCTAGAACCCAACAGCCAATTATAAAATAGCACAGAGACCCCCCCCCCCCATTTCCCTGACACAGAATAGGGATTTAAGGTTTTTGTTTCTTTGCTTTTCATACAAGAAAAAAATATTTGCAGTGTATTTTTAGTAACCATGGATGTAAGAAATAGAAAATTAACATTTCAGTTAAAATTTACAGTCTGGGGAAATGAACCTGCAACCTCATGTACTCTGTCTTGATGTTTACAGGGTAAACTTTTTCAAATAAAAAAAATAACAAAAGTGGTATAAAGGTGATACCTTTATTGGCTAACTAAGATAATCATAGCAGGCTTCCAGAACATTCTAGCTCCTTTTTCAAGCTGATTACCTGCACTGTCTTGCTAATACCAAAGCTTTATACTCCTAGCCCAACAGACAGGGATGGGACACTACTACAAAGCATCTTTATTTTTTTACTAGGAACATAAGGGAAACAAAAAATATAAGTTTGGGTTTAATAACCTGTGACCTTGTGGGTTGTGTGCTTCTCAAACAAGTGTTTTACAGGTGATTCACCACAGCACATACAAAGTATGCAGGTATGCAAGGTTTTCTTTTACTTACTTATATTTTGTGTATGGTGTGTACGTGCCCACAAATCTTCAAACCTGTGCACACAAGACTCATATAGAGCACTAGATAAACATGCATATAGTGGGACCACAACCAATAAAAATGCAGAGGGCATTGTGATATAAAAGCATGAAGAGGGCTGTGGTTCATTGATAACACAATATAAAACCTGCTACCGTTTGTGTAGATGTAAAGAGGGCGTACCTGCAGGGAGGGTGGAGGCCGGACCCCTGACCCCTTCCTCTCTCCAAGATGCCTCCCGCGATCAGCCATTTTAACCAGCCGATCGTGCGTATCAACGAAACACCAGCTGTTTAAAAGACCGGACCCGAATTTACGGTTCAGTTCCGGAAGTTCGGGTCTGGTTCAAACGGCTGATCGTGGGAGGCATCTTGGGAGCATCTTAGGCTTATGCCAGGCCCTACTACCGCCCGGGCCCTCCCACAGTCGTGGGGGTGGCGGGGGCGGTAGTTACGCCACAGGAGAACCCCATTTTTAAAACGAAGAGTGTAATAACTGCAAACCTTTCTTTGGCAATCCTCTCCCCTTCCCTGCTCTGGATTTACGATCCATATTTTTCGCCTTTGGACTCGTTGGCAGGACTCCACGCGCAATCTCCCCGTTATCACTCACGGAGTCCCCTCTTCCGGAGTCCCGAGAAGAATTTTTCCGAAAGCGGCGCATCGCTTTGGCGTTGAGTTTCGCTTCGTTAATGGTGGATATTGGGCAGTCGACATCTTCATTTTTCTCTTTTCCCCTTTGTTCTTCGTAGAAGGGAGAGTCATTAAGGGCTTCAGTCTCTGCAATAACAATAAACAGAAGAAATCCTGGATTTACACTGCATTATAATCAAAGTCCAGCACTGATAAATCTCGAGGTATGAATATTGTACCCAGAGCCAACACACACACAGGAACCTGATTAAATGATTTGTACAATATTTCTCCAACAACAACATTCCATTGTTTTAATCAAGATAAGGTACAAAATGCATGAGTGTTGGGCCCACAATCGCACAAGTGTACGCAGCTTTATCTTTTAAAAGAGATCTGTAGGATAATCTACAGGCTCCTGATGGATAGTCACTAAACTGCCGACTAGGACAATATATTAGTTGCCCTTTTAACATTTTCCTACATAAAGATCCATTTGTGCAAAACAGTAAAATTTTAAATCATGACCCCTCCCCCATACCAAGCTACATGCAAGTTCCAGTCCAGGTATAGAACCAAAGCAGCGCCATTAGTATATACATGGTAAATGTTAAGAAACCCAGCAAAATCTCACTCCTCCTCCACTAATCATCCCCCAAAAACCCACTTCTGCTATACTTACCTTTCTCCCTAGTGCTTCTCTGTCTCTCTTTGTCATTGCAGTGAAGTCAGGGTCAATAACTTACACCGGCTGCAATGCTCATCTGCTTTACGGCTGCTTACACCCCCTCGTCCGGCTCCCTGCTTGCCAAACCGGCAGCTGCATCTGTGATTGGCTGAGATGAGGCCAACCACAGACTCGGCTGACGTCATTGGAAAGCGATACGGGAATGAAGGGCTGTAAGTACAGTTCTAATTCTTTTTTTTAAATAAATCATTAGTTAGGACTGGCCATGGGGTATCCATCATATACTAAAACCATTTAACACTAGGTGGAAGGACAAGCATGGATGGATCCAGATCGTGGTGTTGGTGGGGAAACGTTTCCACTATGGAGTTCCTATACGCGAGGAGGCGTCAGAGAGCTTGGATTTACACCGAGATACTCCTGGTCATAAAGGAGATTGTAAAAATGTATCTTAAAATTGGCTGAACGGATTTTAAAGCTAGAATAATGGCCAATAACATATTAAATTATGGTTGGGGGTGGATATCCCCTTTAAGACAATTACAGTAACTTTGTCATTTAATTGCCTATAATAGCCCATTTATTTTACAGTTCGTTCTATAATAAATATGTAATTAAACCGTAATTACCATGAAAATTAACCAGACCTTAACATGGAAAAAGTGATCTCTGGATCTGCAATCGAGCTCAGTTGGTTTTAATACTCGCCAGGTGTCTGAGTGTACACTTCCTCTGTTGAGAAAGTCCGGGATCGGACGAAACGCGCCCTATTTTGTACTGATTTTAACTGCTCCTGTCTGGTCATTTATTTCCATTCTCTATCCTTTTAGCCTGGGGATCTGCCATGTGTCAGTGTCTCACTGCCTATTTGCCTCCACCTGTTTAGCCTATTTTTGGTCATTAGCAGGGGTCTTAATATGTATTGGTAACATTGTACTATTATGATATTTATTACTTTTGATGGGACAATACTGCTATTAGTTCCATTATGATATATATGGTCATTGTATTTATATGAGATTCTCTGCTATAAGTAACACCGTGCTTTATCTTTGGTAGCTAACAGGTGTGTGAATGACTGAGCGAATGGATATACCGGTATATCATAATGATTATGGTAATACTGAGCGAATGGGTATACCGGTATATCATAATGATTATGGTAAATGGAGTGAATGGATATACCGCTATATCATAATGAGTATGGTAATATGAGGAATGGATTATACCGTATAATCATAATGAATTGGTAATATGAGCGAATGGGGGATATACCGGGTATATCATAATGATTATGGTAATACTGACGAATGGGTTATACCGGTTATATCATAATGATTATGGTAATACTGAGCGAAGGGGATATATACCGGTATATCATAATGATTTTATGCTAAATCTGATGCGCATGGGTATACCGGTATATCATAATGATTATGGTAATACATGAGCGACAATGGGTATACCGGTATATCATAATGATTATGGTAATACTGAGCGAATGGGTTCGGAATCATAATGATTATGGTACTACTGAGCGAATGGGGTTATACCGTATATCATAATGCTTTATGTAATACTGTAGCGCATGGGTTTATACCGGTATATTCATAATGATTATGGTAATACTGAGCGAATGGGTTACCGGTATATCATAATGATTATGGAATACTGATGCGAATGGGTATACGGTATATCATATGAATTATGCGACTATGAGCGATGGCTTATACCGGTATATCATAATTTATGGTAATACTGAGCGATGGGTATTACCGGTTATCATAATGATTATGGGTAATAACTGACCGGTGGGGTCTTACCGGTATATCATATGATTATGGTAATACTGAGCGAGGGATGGTATACCGGTATATCATAATGATTATGGTAATACTGAGCGAATGGGTATACACGGTAATCTATAATGATTATGGTAATACTGAGCCGAATGGGTTATACCGGTATATTCATAATTGTATGGTTCATACTGAGGACATGGGTATACCGGTATATCATAATGATTATGGTAATACTGAGCGACGAATGGGTTATACCGGTATATCATAATGATTATGGTAATACTGAGCGAATGGGGTATACCGGTATATCATAATGATTATGGTAATACTGAGCGAATGGTTTGTCTTATACGGGGTATTCTAATGATATGGTAATACTGAGCGAATGGGTATACGTATATCATATGATTATGGTAATAATGAGCGAATGGGTGATCTTTATACCGTATATCATAAGATTATGGTAAATACTGGCGAATGGGTATACCGGTATATCATAATGATATGGTAATACTGAGCGAATGGGTTGTATACCGGTATATCATAATGATTATGGTAATACTGAGCGAATGGGTTTATACCGGTATATCATAATGATTATGGTAATACTGAGCGAATGGGTTTATACCGGCTATCATAATGATTATGGTAATACTGAGCGGAATGGGTATTACCGGTTATCATAAATGATTATGGTAATATGAGCGAATGGTTGTATACCGGTATATCATAATGATTATGGTAATACTGAGCGAATGGGTTATTTATTACCGGTATTCATAATGATTATGGTAATATCGAGCGAATGGGTGTATACCGGAGGTATATCATAATGATTATGGTAATACTGAGCGGAATGGGGCTATACCGGTTACATATATGATTATGGTAATACTGAGCGAATGGGTTTATGGTTATACCGGTATATCATAATGATTATGGTAAATACTGAGCGAAGGGTATACCGGTATATCATAATGATTATGGTTATATACTGAGCGAATGGGTTATACCGGTATATCATAATGATTATGGTAATACTGAGCGAATGGGTTTTTACCGGTATATCATAATGATTATGGTAATACTGAGCGAATGGGTTATACCGGTATATCATAATGATTATGGTAATACTGAGCGATATGGGTTATAACGGTATATCATAATGATTATGGTAATACTGAGCGAAATGGGTTTTATACGGTTATCATAATGATTTGGTAATACTGAGCGAATGGGGTATATACCGGTATATCATAATGATTATGGTAATACTGAGCGAATGGGTTATACCGGTATATATCATAATGATTATGGTAATACTGAGCGAATGGGTGGGTTATACCGGTATATCATAATGATTATGGTAATACTGAGCGAAGGGTTAGTTGTGATACGGTATATTAATGATTATGGTAATACTGAGCGTGCGAATGGGTTTTTACCGGTATATCATAATGATATGGTAATACTGAGCAGGAATGGGTATATACCGGTATATCATATGATTATGGTTAATACGAGCGAATGGGTGTTATACCGGTCTATAATAATGATTATGGATAATACTGAGCGAATGGTGTTATACCGGGTATATCATAATGATTATGGTAATACTGAGCGAATGGGTTATACGGTATATCATAATGATTATGGTAATACTGAGCGAATGGGTTATACCGGTATATCATAATGATTATGGTAATAATGAGCGAATGGGGTATTATACCGGTATATCATAATGATTATGGTAATACTGAGCGAATGGGTTTATACCGGTATATCATAATGATTATGGTAATACTGAGCGAATGGGTTATACCGGTATAATCATTAATGATTATGGTAATACTGAGCGAATGAGGTTATACCGGGTATATCATAATGATTATGGTATATACTGAGCGAATGGGTATACCGGTATATCATAAGATTATGGTAATACTGAGCGAATGGGTTATACCGGTATATCATAATGATTATGGTAATACTGAGCGAATGGGTAATGGGTTATACCGGATATCATAATGATTATGGTAATACTGAGCGAATGGGTATACCGGTATCATATGATTATGGTAATATGAGCGAACGAATGGGGTTTTATACCGGTATATCATAATGTTATGGTAATACTGAGCGAATGGTACTATACGGTATATCATCATAAGATTATGGTAATACTGAGCGAATGGGTTATACCGGTTATATATGATATGGTATGGTAATACTGAGCGAATGGGGTATACCGGTATAATCATAATGTTATGGTAATACGAGCGAATGGGTTTATACCGGTATATCATAATGGATTATGGTAATACTGAGCGAATGGGTATACCGGTATATCATAATGATTATGGTAATACTGAGCGAATGGGTATACCGGGGATATCATAATGATTATGGTAATACTGAGCGAATGGGTGTTATACCGGTATATCATAATGATTATGGTAATATGAGCGAATGGGTTACCGGTATCATAATGATTATGGTAATACTGAGCGAATGGGTTATACCGGTATATCATAAATGATTATGGTAATACGAGCGAATGTGGTTTACCGGTATATCATAAGATTATGGTAAACTGAGCGAATGGGTATACCGGTATATCATAATGATTATGGTAATACTGAGCGAATGGGTATACCGGTATATCATAATGATTATGGTAATACTGAGCGAATGGGTATAACCGGTATATCATAATGATTATGGTAATTACTGAGCGAATGGGTGTTATACCGGTATATCATAATGATTTGGTATACTATGAGCGAAGGGTTTATACGGTATATCATAATGTTATGGTAAACTGACGCGAATGGTATACCGGTATATCATAATGATTATGGTAATACTGAGCGAATGGGATATACGGTATATCATAATGATTATGGTAATACTGAGCGAAATGGGTGTTTTTATACCGGGTATATCATAATGATTATGGTAATACTGAGCAATGGGGTTTATACCGGGTATATCATAATGATTATGGTAATACTGAGCGAATGGGTATACCGGTATATCATAATGATTATGGTAATACTGAGCGAATGGGGTATACGGTATATCATAATGATTATGGTAATACTGAGCGAAAGGGGTTATACCGGTATATCATAATGATTATGGTATATACGAGTGAATGGAAATATACCGGGATATCATAATGATTATGGTAATACTGAGTGAATGGGTTATACCGGTATATCATAATGATTATGGTAATACTGAGTGAATGGATATACCGGTATATCATAATGATTATGGTAATACTGAGTGAATGGTATATACCGGTAATTATAATGATTATGGTAATACTGAGTGAATGGAATACCGGTATATCATAATGATTATGGTAAACATGAGTGAATGGATTATACCGGTATATAATAGATTATGGTAATAATATGAGTGAATGGGTTTTATACCGGTATATTATAATGTTATGGTAATACTGAGTGAATGGATATACCAGGTATATTATAATGATTATGTAATTACGAGTGAAGGGGTATACCGGTATATTATAATGATTATGGTAATACTGAGTGAATGGATATACCGGTATATCATAATGATTATGTACATATGTAACCAGGAATAGCACAGGAAGTGTTTTTAATTGTTATTTCTTTGCACTTTATTATTGCCCTCTGGGTTTGGCTATCTTTGCACAAACAATAAAAATGCCTTTTAATTGCATTAATCATTGTATATGGTCTAATTGATTATTCTAATCATTACTCTAGTCAGGTGTGCCCTGCTCAATCCACAGCTTTTTCTCTATGTGTTTTTGCTGCTTACTTATTGTGGAAGGAGCACCCTGGCTTCATGGGGGATATAGTTTACCCCTGGTTCTTGCAGTAGTGCCGGGCTATACACAGTCTTTTTTTCACTGAGCAGAACTAGACCGTAAGTGCTCATTCAGTCATTGTGGTACTTACCGACATTATTAAAGTTCAAGTCACTTGCTTTCTCTAATTCCATTGTCAGACTCGTTAAATCTACTGGTAGCAAACGGACCGATCTTCTTGGTTTAAGTCTAAAGATACAAACAAAAATAAAATGGATCTTAACCAGTCACACCTTCAAAAAAGGACAAACATATTTAAAGGGCATGTCCAGATTCCATGTCTCAGCCAATCACCGATGCTGCTCAGAAAAGGTACCCAGCAGCAGAATAGAACCGTGGGAACGAGTGCTGGTTAGCATATTTATACCAGGTCTAGATTTGGGGGGTAATTAACTTGATTAACAATTTCAGTTTGGTGGATGGACATACCCTTTAAAACAAAAAATAGTGTCACTTGTTTCCCCTAACCCCAACTGCTATTTTTAACACTTTATTACATGTATTGGTGTGGTTTTAGGAACTTAAGCATGTGTTCAGGTGGCAGAAGGGGAAAGAGTATTGTATTAGCAGTGGCTGCTGGGTGATTTATAAAGTTATCCTGTGGGTATAAGGGGTCAGCTAACATAATACACCTTACTTGGGGGATCAACAGATCTAAACAAGATAGCTGCAGCCTTGCATCCTAGAAGCTGACAATCATATAACAGCTAGAGACCAATCCAGACCATGCTACAGCAGATTCTGAAAACGGATTTAGCAGTGTTGAAAACACAGTGTTGAGTGTAACCGTGATAATCAATTTCCTCATATATTCCTGTACATTTCATACAAAACATAAAATGAATCTCTGTAGTTTATTTCCTATTAAAGGGGAAATGTGGTCCAAAAATGACTTTAGGTAAATTGATAGGAATTGCTCTCCTGAGAATTTTTGCTAGTTATTTTCATTATTTATTTTACATAGTTTTGAAGATATTTACATTTTTGTGTGTAATATGGCAGCAGGATCACCAGGTCCCCTGCACTTCCTGCTCTGAAACCATGTCAGTGGATGACAGTCAATCTACCGTGTCTCCTCATCCCCTTGCAGCCCCTCTTCTCTTGCAAGCCCCCCTGATCCCTCCATTTGCAGGCCCTCTTGGCCCCTTCCCTTACAGCACCATGTAGCCCCGCCCATCTGTGGGTGCCATGGCCCCACCCACCCGCTGGTGATGTGGCCCTGCCCACTCACTGGTGCCGTGGCCCCACCCACCCGCTGGTGCCATGGCCTTTCATTTAAACTCAACTTGTTTGGAGACCACAGTTCCCCTTTAAGCACGGAGAAACCCCCCCCACTTCAAGTATGGAGATTTGAACCTGTGACCTTATCAGATGTGTGTTTCAAAAATAAGTGCTTTAGGCCGTTGTGCCACCACAGCATATGCAAAGAATACAGTTACATTTTGAAACTTCATATTTGCTAGGAACAGAATAAAAGAAAATGGCAGTAAAATCAGTTGACTCTTTTGTTGGAAGTCTGGAAAATAAACTGCAGGGTAACAAACAGCTTTTAAAGTCTTATCAGGGATTCCCTATTGGTGTGCAGAAATATGTATAGAAAACACTGCATAGGGCCGGGGAATACTGGGGTCAGGGGGCGTGGCTCTTTGAACACTACATGTGGGTTGTACTAGCAACAACATGAACGTTAGTTATAGAATCTACTTCTCACATGTATATTAATACAACTTACTAGAGAAAAATCTTACAGGTGTATCGGTGTTCTGGGGAGAACAGTTTACACATTAGGGTTTTAAAAAATGAGTTTTTTTATATATAAAAATATATAATAATGTGCAAAATATATCAATTGGGGTTGAAGTGGTTTTATTTTACTTTACCTTTTTCCTTTTGTTTTAACACATTGGTATATGTATATATGAATCTGATATATATATATATATATATATATATATATATATATATATATATATATATATATTGTTTACACATTACAAGTGAACTAAATATTGCTTAATACCTTGTGGGTCATGTTTCCCTTAATTGCTTATAATCTTTTTGCCACAGTCCCAGTAATATGAAGTGAATCTACTGATGACATCTTTTAAAACCACATAAGGGACCCACTCCCAACTAGTTTCTTCATAACTGAGCATGTGTAGTAATTTCAACAAGCCCAGAAAGGAAAAAAAAACTCGGATACCCCAGAGTTTAATGGAGGTTTTCCGACAACCTAAAACATTCCTGTGTTCTGTTGCACTGGCTGATGGACAACCAATAAAAGGAGTCCTTGCGATTAGTCCGTGCTGGCTCCTCCCTTTTTATTCTACTTTATTTGAACCTGGGATAATGTGGAGTGGGACTCTAAAGAGATTCTATTCATTGACTGTTAGAGATTTGTGGTACGCTGTATCGTGGGAATCTTTACAATGAAACACATGCTTTGTGTTTAAAGGAGAAATATACAATGATCATTTAAAAAAAGTCTGGGAGGCGTGAGTCAGTATTCCAACCTCCTTTTTCTATATGGGGAAAGCAAAAATGGGTATTTATGTCCAAACCCATGCTAACCAATTGGGAGGTATGAACACCTTCCATACTAGGGGACTTTTAAATGGCAATATCTTACTTTGGTGTGCACTTGTGCCATATATAAATAAACAAATGATATAAGGGTTATCTCCAAGTATCAACCAGTACAGAAAGCCAATGGTGCCCCCCCCCCCCCCTTATTTTTCAAGCCCAGGAATCCTTAGTGTGATTCACACAGGGAGTGAGCCAGAGATCAGGCTTCAATTAGCTTCTTTGCGTCGCTCTCTGGGAAGGGGTGGGTGAAGGTGTTTTGACTGCTGAGACAAGTGAAATATTTTCAGATCTAACAATGCCGAATTTTTATTAAGGGGCGATACACAACACATTGTTTTTATCATCAGTTTCTGGTTAATAAATGATAGAAATAACGTGACGTACCATGATGAATGAATCTCTCCTGTCTAACAATCACACCAACCCTACACACGTAATATTGTTAATTTCAGACAATTATCTATCGTGTGTACAGAGCTTAAGGTTTTACAGTAAACAGAGACACATATCACACTCCATCACAAGATATATGAATATATGGGAAATATTACATGCGAGGATAACAAAGGACATGTGGCATATTTATATACATAACACAGGCCAGGATTGTTACAAGGAGATTACTCTGTCAAACAGAATATTAATCACCAAATACAGACTAAGGAGAATAAATATATTTCCCATCAGATCTGAGAATAACTTGCCTGTTACTAACCTGGATTAAACAGAGCAGAGACAAATAACACTGCACCTAGCTGCAAGCAGAGTTCAATGTGAGCAGGATAGTACCCTCCCCTCTATACAAACACACTGGATCTCGGGGAGCTCCCTCTGGCTGAACATTTCATTACTGCACAGGCAGGAGATCTGAACCAGAAGTTCTCTCAGCGGCTCACACTAGGAACTTTGGAATTAGCAATGTTTAGCTGCAGCACAACTGTACAATTACAAATACACCTGGAATACTAGACTAGATTGTAAATAACTAGATTGTAAGGTCTACGGGGCAGGGACCTCCTTTCCTCTTGTGTTCTATTTATATAATTTATATATTTATGTATTTGTTCCCCTTGTATGACTATTGTATTTTGTTATTGTACAGCGCTGTGTCCCCAAGTGGCGCTATATAAATAAACCAAACATACATACTGTATAATCTGTATTGTTATAATGTACAGCGCTGTGTCCCCAAGTGGCGCTATATAAACATATACATACATACTGTATAATCTGTATTGTTATAATGTACAGCCATGTCCAGCCTGCATATCCAATTGGGCTATATCAATAAACATACATACATACTTATATATCTGTAATTGTTATAATGTACAGCACTTTCCCCAAGTGGCGCTATATAAATAAACATATACATACATACTGTATAATCTGTATTGTTATAAGTACAGGCTGTGTACCCAAGTGGCGCTATATAAATAAACATATACATACATACTGTAAAATCTGTATTGTTATATGTACGCCCGCGCTGGTGTCCCCCAAGTGGCGCTATATAAATAACATATACATACATACTGTATGAACTGTATGTTTATAATGTACAGCCTGTGTACCCCAAGTGGCGCTATATAAATTAACAATACATACATACTGTATAATCTGTATTGTTATCAATGTACAGCCTGTGTACCCAAGTGCGCTATATAAATAAACATACATACATACTGTATAATCTGTATTGTAATGTACGGCGCGGTGTCCCCAAGTGGCGCTATATAAATAACATAAATACATACATGCTGTATCATCGTATTGTTATATATACACGCGCTGTGTACACCAGTGGCGCTATATAAATAAACATATACTACTCGTATATCTGTATTGTTATAATGTACAGCGCTGTGTTCCCCAAGTGGCGCGATATAAATAAACAATACATACATACTGTATAATCTTATTGATTATAATGTACAGCGCTGTGTACCCCATGGTGCTAATATAAACATATACATACTACTGTATAATCTGTATTGTTAATGTCAGCGCTGTGTCCCCAAGTGGCCGCTATATAAATAACAATACAACTACTGTATAATCTGTATTGTTATAATGTACACGCTGTGGTCCCCAAGTGGCGCTATAATAAATAACACAATACATACTACTGTATAATCTGTATTGTTATATTGTACACGCTTGTGTACCCAAGTGGCGCTTATAAAAAACATATACATACATACTGTATAATCTGTATGTTATAAGTTACAGCCTGTGTATCCAAGAGTGGCGCTATAATAAATAAACATTATACATACTACTGTTATAATCTGTATGTGTATAATGTACAACTCGTGTACCCAAGTGGCGCTATATAATAAACATATACATACATACTGTTATAATCTGTATTTTTATAATGTACAGCGCTGGTACCCAGTGGGCGCTATTAATAGACATATCCTAACATACTGTATAAGTCTGTATTGTATAAGTGTACAGCGCTGTGTCCCCAAGTGGCGCTATATAAATAACATACATACATACCGTATAATCTGTATTGTTATAATGTACGCGCTGTGTACCAATGCGCTCTATATAATAACATATACATACTGTATAATCT
>JAACNH010000018.1:540416-638537 GCA_019447015.1 Hymenochirus boettgeri
GGGTGACTGGTATATTCAAGTTTGCCCACAGTGACTGGTACATACAAGTTTGCCTACAGTGACTGGTATATGCTAGTTTGCTTACAGTGACGTATAGATCAAATCAAACTGCAATGTAACAGGTGTAGTCAAACTGTAACGTTGTTATTGATTCAACAACTGCAATGTAACCGAGGTAATGTTATAGATCAACACTGCAATGTAACAGGTAATGTTATAGTCTCAACAACTGCAATGTACAGGTAATGTTATAGATCAACAACTGCAATGTAGCAGGCAATGTTATAGATCAACAACGTCAATGTAACGTAATGTTCAGATCAAACACCTGCAATGACAGGAATGTATAGATCAACCACTGCAATGTTATTACAGAGTTAATGTATAGTCACAATACTGCAAAAAAACAAATGATGTACAGGCAATGTTATAGTTCAACACTGCAATGTACAGGTAATGTTATAGATCAACAACTGCATTCATGTAACAGCGCAATGTTATAGATCAACAACTGCAATGTAACAGGTAATGTTATAGATCAACAACTGCAATGTAACGGTAATGTTATAGTTCCAACACTGCAATGTAACGTAATGTTATAGATCAACAAACTGCAATGTAACAGGATAATGTTATAGATCAACAACTGCAATGTAACAGGTATGTATAGTCAAACAACACCCTGCATGTAACAGTATGTTATAGTTCAACAACTGCAATGTAACAGGTAATGTTTATAGATCAACAACTGCAAATGTAACAGGTAATGTTATAGTCAACAACACTGCGATGTTATAGTGTAAGTATTTATAGTTCAACTACTGCAATGCAATGGGTAATGTTATAGTTCAACAACCGCGATGTAATAGGTAATGTTATAGTTCAACAACCGCGATGTAATAGGTAATGTTATAGTTCAACTACTGAAACGTAATAGGAAATGTTATAGTTCAACAACCGCGATGTAATGGGTAATGTTATAGTTCAACTACTGCAATGCAATGGGTAATGTTATAGTTCAACTGCTGCAATGTAATAGGTGATGTTATAGTTGAACTACTGCAACGTAATAGGTAATGTTATAGTTCAACTACTGCAACGTAATGGGTAATGTTATAGTTCAACACTGCATTGTATAGGTAATGTTATAGTTCAACTAACTACTGCAATGTAACATGTAATGTTATAGTTCAACCTGCAATGTAACAGGTAATGTTATAGATCAACACTGCAATGTAACAGGTAATTTTATAGGTCACCGCGCAATGTAAAGGTTGTTAAGTTGACTACTGCGCGATAGGTAATGTTATATTTCAACTACTGCAACGTAATAGGTAATGTTATAGTTCAACTACTGCAACGTAATGAGTCAACACGCTAATAGTTTAAGTTCACCTACTGCAATGTAACAGGTAATGTATATTTCAACTACTGCAATGTAACAGGTAATGTTATAGTTCAACAACCTGCATGTAACAGGTATGTTTAGTTTCAACAACTGCAATGTAACGGTAATGTTAAGATCAACAACTGCAATGTAACGGGTAATGTTTAAGTTCAACTACTGCATTGTAATAGGTAATGTTATAGTTCAACTACTGCATGCAATGGGTAATGTTATAGTTCAACTACTGCAATGTAATGGGTAAGTTTATTTTTGACTGCCTGCGATGTAATCGGTAATGTTATAGTTCAACTACTGCAATGTAATAGGTATGTTATAGTTTAACTACTGCACTGAGTGTAATAGGTAATGTTTAGTTCAACTACTGCAATGCAATTGGTAATGTTAGTCTCACTACTCGAGTGTAATAGTTAATGTTATAGTTGTAATGATATGTTATAGTAAGAAAATTTAACTACCTTACTTACATTGCGGACCATGGTGGAAACCCAAAGACTAGGGGACCCAGTCAGCCCTACCATCAACATTATCTTTGTGATAATACCATACCCTACCAGAGGCAAACTGACCATTTGCTCAGGGCCATGGGCGTCCGGGTCCGCAGGGCAAGAAATGCTGCTACGCAGAGTGGGTGTGATGTTTATGTTGGTGTGGCTTGTGAATGGGCAGTGCTCGAACACACGAATGGGTATTTTAAAATTCCCCTCTCATCCACAGGGCAATAAAAAAAAAATACAGCAGACGGCACACCAAGGCTTGAGCAGGGAAAGGCAACCGTAGCTCCAGATATTTAAAAACTAACAACTCTCAGCATGCCTCTATAAAAAACTCAGGGACGCTGGGTTGTGTTTTCAAACATCTGGACATCTGTTGCCTATCCCTGACTTTAGGAAAGTCAGGCAGCAGCAACAACAGCCCACCCCAGGCACTGGGCTTAAGGTAAGGATAAGAATTAAAAAAAAACATGGGAAGCATCCACAAGCCACACCAGTGACCTCACTGGTACTACATGTTTCCCACAATGACTGGTACATTCAAGTTTGCCCACAATGACTGGTACATTCAAGTTTGCCCACAGTGACTTTATATTAAAGTTTGCTAAGGGTGACTGGTACATTCAAGTTTGCCTACAGTGACTGGTATATGCTATTTGCTTACAGTGACTGTATATTCAAGTTTGCTAAGGGTGACTGGTATTTCAAGTTTTGCCCACAGTGACTGGTACATACAAGTTTTGCCCACACTGACTGGTACATTCAAGTTTGCCACAATGACTGGTACATTCAAGTTTGCCCACAATGACTGGTACATTCAAGTTTGCCCACATGTGACTTATATATAAAGTTTGCTAAGGGTGACTGGTACATTCAAGTTTGCCTACAGTGACTGGTATATGCTAGTTGCTTACAGTGACTGGTATATTCAAGTTTGCTAAGGGTGACTGGTATATTCAAGTTTGCCCACAGTGACTGGTTACATAAAGTTTGCTAAGTGAATGGTTTATATGCTGTGTTACTAGTGACTGGATTATTCAAGTTTGCCCACAGTGACTGGTACATACAAGTTTGCCCACAGTGACTGGTATATTCAAGTTTGCCCATAGTGAGTGGTACATACATATTTGCCTACATACAGTGACTGGTATAATTAAGTCTGCCCACAATAACTGGTTTAATCAAGTTTGCCCACAGTGACTAGTATAGTATAGTATAGTATCTGAGGTTGAATAAAGACACACGTCCATCCAGTCCAACCCATCTAGCAATATCCTCATTTCCTGCCTAACTGTTGATCCAGAGGAAGGCAAAAAACCCCCACCAAATTTATGAAGGGGGAAAAAATTCCTTCCTGACTCCAAGTGGCAATCGGAAATTTCCCTGGATCAACTCTACTTTATGTATCAATACCAGTAACTTGCAACATTCCTTGTTTGCAGAAACTCATCCAGCTTTTTTTTGAAACTGACCAATGAACCTGCCATAACAACGTCCACTGGAAGACAGTTCCACAGCCTTACCGTTCTCACAGTGACAAACCCTTTCCCAACTCTACTTTATGTATCAATACCAGTAACTTGTAACATTCCTTGTTTGTAGAAACTCATCCAGCTTTTTATTAAACTGACCAATGAACCTGCCATAACAACGTCCACTGGAAGACAGTTCCATAGCCTTACCGTTCTCACAGTGAAAAACCCTTTCCGAGCTTGAAGCCTAAACCTTTTTTCTTCAAGTCTTAAGGGATGTCCTCGTGTCCTTTGACATGTTCCCTTGGTGAACAATGCCCCAGATAGTTTATTGTATGGCCCGTTAATGTATTTATACACAGTAATCATATCCCCACGCAAGCGCCTTTTCTCCAGCGTACATAATTGTAACTTTTCCAGTCTCTCTTCATATTCAAGCTCCCCCAATCCCCTTATTAATTTAGTTGCCCTTCTCTGAACCCTTTCCATTTCAAAGATGTCCTTTTTGTACACAGGATTCCAAAATTGCACTGCATATTCCAAATGAGGCCTTACCAATGCTTTGTAAAGAGGGAGAATTACATTTTCCTCCCTTGAATCCATACCTCGCTTTATACAAGACAATACCATGCTGGCTCTGGCTGTTGCCGCCTGGCACTGCTTGCTACCTTTAAGTTTGTTATCCACCAAAACTCCAAGATCCCTTTCCAACAGGGATTCACTTAACACAGAGCCATTTATAGTATAAGTAGCACAAGTATTTTTAAGTCCAAAATGCATCACCTTACATTTATCAACATTGAATTTCATCTGCCACTTAGCAGCCCAATGTGATAATCTATCTAGATCCCCTTGCAACGATTGCACATCCTCTGAAGTTTTTAATGGTCGACAAAGTTTTGTGTCGTCAGCAAACACAGAAACCTTGCTGACAATACCCACTTCCAAATCATTAATAAATAGATTAAATAGAAGCGGCCCCAACACAGAACCCTGTGGCACCCCACTTAGCACTTTAGTCCATAATGATGAAGCCCCATTAACAACTACTCTCTGCATCCTATTCTTTAACCAATTTTCTATCCATGTACAAATGTGACTCCCCAGACCAACAGACCTTAGCTTATTCATTAGTCGCCTATGGGGGACTGTATCAAAAGCCTTTGCAAAATCCAAGTAAACTACATCTACTGCTATACCAGAGTCTAAATTTCTACTTACTTCCTCATAAAAGCCAAGCAAGTTAGTTTGACAAGATCTATTCCTCCTAAATCCATGCTGGTTACTACTTATAATGTCAGTCCTTGAAACATACTCTAGAACATGATCCCTTATTAAACTTTCCAGGATCTTCCCCACCACTGAAGTTAAACTTACAGGCCTGTAATTACCCGGCTGTGAACGACTACCCTTTTTGAATATTGGAATAACATCAGCCTTTTTCCAATCCAGAGGCACACCACCGGACATGAGGGAATCATAGTATAATCAAGTTTGCCCGCAGTGACTGGTATAATCAAGTTTGCTCACAGTGACTAGTATAATCAAGTTTGCCCGCAGTGACTGGTATAATCAAGTTTGCCCACAGTGAGTGGTACATACATATTTGCCTACATACAGTGACTGGTATAATTAAGTCTGCCCACAATAACTGGTTTAATCAAGTTTGCCCACACTGACTGGTACATACAAGTTTGCCCACAGTGACTGGTACATACAAGTTTGCTTACAGTGACTGGTATATTCAAGTTTGCTATGGGTGACTGGTATATTCAAGTTTGCCCACAGTGACTGGTACATACAAGTTTGCTTACAGTGACTTATATATTAAAGTTTGCTAAGGGTGACTGGTATATTCAAGTTTGGCCACAGTGACTGGTACATACAAGTTTGCCCACAGTGACTGGTACATACAAGTTTGTCCACAGTGACTGGTATATTCAAGTTTGCTAAGGGTGACTGGTATATTCAAGTTTGCCCACAGTGACTGGTATAATCAAGTTTGCCCACAGTGAGTGGTACATACATATTTGCCTACATACAGTGACTGGTATAATTAAGTTTGCCCACAGTGACTGGTATAATTAAGTTTGCCCACAGTGACTGGTTTAATCAAGTTTGCTCACAGTGACTAGTATAATCAAGTTTGCCCACATGTGCAATGTGGCGCGCACAGACTGGAGAACCGGAATTTGACTTGATAAATGGTGCAATCCGAAAGAGAAGTGCTTAAAATGGAATAATAACTGCAACTCGGGCTTTTATTGTGCCTAGGAAATCCGGCTCTGCTCTCCATTCGCATCCAACATAATAGGAAAAGAAAAGGGGGGCAGAATTCCGGGGGGGGGGCAAATGACCCACCTTGCCCCTATGTGCGGACACCCATGCTCAGGGCGTACTCCTGCAGGACATTAAAAGGCCCACCACACCCACAAGCCATGCCTATGTTCTCTGATGAAGCCACACCCACTTAACGTGTCAACCCCCGTCTGCCGACAGGCGGCATTTAAAAGTTGTTTCAGGTGTCAAAACCTCTGAATACCATTACTTTGTTGTAAATTAAGACATGAAGTCACTTTATTTTGGGTAACAAATCGCCACGGCTTTTATTAATAACTTTAAATAAATTATGCCCTTTATTAATTTGCATATTAACACCACTGCACACCCTTGCGTACCATAACCATACTTGTTGTTAACCAACCTAGCCGTAGATCTCATCTTGAATGCCAACCTCTGTCTTGCCAGAGGGCATGTAACGGCTCCATAAACATATCCAGCAAGGGTGTACCCGCCAGCCATGACTCCAACAAACCACATAACATCAGGGTTGGAAGGAGGGGAGAGATGTTCCCAGGTCACCGGCTAAGTTGAAATGGTGCCGGTGACCGCGTAGGGGCCTCCTCTTAAAAGACGCAGCGTCTTTCGCAATAACAAGCCCCTGCGAGCCCAGAAGGAGGAGGAGAGGAATACGCCGCTTCCTGTTGAGGGGACCACTTCCCCCCCACGGTCAGTCGACCAATCCACTATGCATGGCGGGGCTCACCGTACAGGGTGCCTCCACGTGGTCCCCACCAGGGAACTTCGACTCTCTCAGACACAGGTACACTCTATCTCTCACAGACAGACACTCACACACATTCCCACTCTCTCAGACATACAGGTACACACTATCTCTCACAGACAGACACTCACACACATTCCCACTCTCTCAGACATACAGGTACTCCCACATACTCTCTACAGGCAGGCTCTCACTCACACTCTCTTTTTCATACAGGTACACACTCTCTCACAGACACTCACACTATTTAAGACATACAGGTACACTCTCTCTCACATAAGGACACTCACACTGTCTTTCTACAGACAGATACTTACACTCTCTCTGACATACAGGTACGCACTCTCTCACAGACAGGCTTTCACACACACATTCTCTGACATACAGGGAAAACACTCACAGCAAGGCACTCACACTCTCTGACATACAGGTATACACTCTCTCAGAGATACAGGTACACACACACACTTATACCCTCTGACATACAGGTAATCACACACACATACTCTCTCTCTCTCTCTCTCTCAATCCTCAAACTTGTGCAACTTGTATCTGATTATCTCAGGCTCAGGATCCAACTTAAGTCCCGACTGCATCACACTGCACGCACCTCATTCACTAGCATCTATCCTGACTTCCCGTACCTGTCTGGTCTCACGTCATGGCAAAACAGCAGTCAACAATGTAATGGTATAGGTCAACTACTGCAATGTAATGTTATAGTTCGACTACTGCAGTGCAATGTTACAGTTCAACTACTGCAATGTAATGTTATAGTTCAACTACTGCAATGCAACTTAGTGTTATATTTCTGATACTGCCTGTTGTGTTATAGTAGAACTACTTCAATGCAATGTTAAAGTTAAACTACTGCGGAGTATTGTTATAGTTTAACTACTTCAATGCAATGTTATAGTTCAACTTCTGCAATGTATTGTTATAGTCAACTACTGCATGTAGTGTTATAGTTTAACTACTGCGATGCAATGTTATAGTTCAAACACTACAATTTAGTGTTATAGTCAACTACTGCAATGTAGTATTGTAGTTTATCTACTGCGTGTAGTGTTATAGTTTAACTGTTTGTAGTGTTGTAGTTTAACTCTTGCAGTGTAGTGTTATAGGTCAACTACAGCATGTAGTGTTGTAGTTCAAATACAGCCTGTAGTGTTGTAGTTCAACTATTGTGTGTAGTGTTATAGTTCATACAATACAAGGATTGTGGAAGCACTCCAATTAGGCTAATTTACAACTACATTGCTAGTGCTACTGATCTGGTCAAACATTTATACAAACAGTAATCAATGCAGGAAATGAGGGTATTGCTAGATGGGTTGGACTGGGTGGATTTTATCAATGCTTGATAAAGGGCTGAGTGTGGGCCCGAAACGTTGCCTTTCTTTTTACTCTTGATGGAGAAATAAACTCACTATTTTTGCACCATATCAACGCTTGGACCCCTCTATATTTTGTATCTTGCTATTATAGATTTATTTGGGTGAGGCATTGAAGCCCGTATCAGAGGGTGCCAGACAAGTAAATGGGAGGATTCGGTACGATTTTTTAGTTTTTAATATAAAATATCATTCACATAGTGTGATATAATGAATATAGAATAATATAATTTACATGGTGTGATATAACTGACTAAGAATAATATAGATGTTACACCTGGTGTGATATAATAATATAGATAATATAATTTACATGGTGTAATATAATGAATATAGAATATATAATTTACATGGTGTGATATAATGAATGTAGAAAATAATATATTTACAAGGTGTTATAATGAATATAGAAATAATATAATTTACATGGTGTAAATAATGAATGTAGAAGAATATAATTTACATGGTGTGTAATAATGAATATAGAATAATATAATTTACATGGTTAAATAATATAGATAATATAATTTATGGTGTAATATAATGATAAGAATAATATAATTTAACATGGTGTAATATAATGAATATAGAATAATATAATTTATGGTGGTAAGGATAAATGAATATAGAATAATATATATAATACTACGGTGGTAATAAATAATGAATATAGAACTAATATAGACTAAGGTGTATCATACTGACTATAAGTATTATAATTCCCTGGTGTGATATCACCTGACTATAGACATAATATTTTTTCCTGGTGTGATTCATGTATTAGAATCATGATCATGGTGTTATCTGATGTGCTTTTTCCCTGGATGTGACTATCTTTAGAATATAATTTACATGGTGTGATATATGACTTGAAGTAATATAATTACCATGGTGTGATATACATGTCTCGATCCTCTATTTCCTGTGTGTGTCTCTGATATCGCCTCCTCTCTTTCCTGGTGTCCTCCTGCTCTAGCATCGTATATTCCGTGATATCTAATGCAATATCGATTTTTACATGGTGTTATAATGAATATAGAATAATTATTCAATTCTCATGGTGTAATATATGATCGCATACATATAATATGATTCTCATGGTGTAATATAAGAATATAGAATAATTATCATCATTCATAGTGTAATCTCATGAATATGAATACTAAATAATGATTCCTCATGTGTAATATAATGATATAGAATAATATAATATATTTTACATAGTGTAATATAATGAATATAGAATAATAAATATGTTCTCCATGGTGTAATATAGATATAGAATAAATATAATATAATTTACATAGTGTAATATAATATATAGAAATATAATATGATTCTCATGGTGTAATATAAAGATATAGAATAATATAATATAATTTACATAGTGTATATAAGAATATAAGAATAAAATATGATTCTCATGGTGTAATATAATGATATAGAATAATATAATATAATTTACATAGTGTAAATATAATGATATAGAATAATATAATATAATTTACATGGTGTGATATAATGAATATAGAATAATATAATCATGATTCTCATGGTGTAATATATAATTATAATAATATAATATAATTCTCATGGTGTAATATATGAATATAGAATAATATAAATATGTCTCATGCTGTATATAATGAATAAGGATAATATATATGATTCCTCAGGGTGTAATATAATGAATATAGATATATAATTCTCAGTGTAATATAATGAATATAAATAATATAATATAATTCTTATGGTGTAATATAATGAATATAGAATAATATAATATGATTCTCATGGTTAATATAATGAATATAGAATAATAATATGATTCTCATGGTGTATATATGAATATAGAATATTAATATAATTTACATGGTGGATATAATGAATATAGAATAATATAATTTACCATGGTGTGAATCATAATAGAATATAGAATAATATAATTTACATGGTGTAATATAATGAATATAGAATAATTAATTTTACATGTTTGCATATAAGCACTGACATATAAATAATATAAATTTAGCGATGTATAATATCTGAATCTAGAATAAAAATATAATGTGAATTCTGGGAAATGGGAGGTTTAATGATAAAGGCAGGTATAGATCAATATCATATGAGGATCTCATTGGGTGTGTGAGAAGTAATAAAGAATATAGAAATATAATATGAAAAAATTCTCATTGTGGTAGATAACTACGTATGATAAGTAATAAATATGGATTTCATCATCGATTAATATGAGGGTTATAAGGATATAGAATAAATATAATAGTGAATTACTCATGGTGATGTCACATCTAATGAATAGGAAATTGAAATAGAATTGATTCTACAAAAATAGGAAGTACATAAAAGAATGCAATACAAAACAAAAATTGGATGTGGCGTCAGTCGATATCGCGCTCTAAAATTCATTCGGTGTAACTGAAAGAGATGTGCACAAGCTCATAATATAATCCTAAGAGGGTAAATCTGCTCTGGTGATAGCGCTAATGAGCGAATAAAAGAAAAGGGGGGAGGAAACGATCTAACCACCATGAGATTCGCCAAAAGCGACAGTAAAAAATGATAAATGATATGGACAATATAAAATATAAAATATGGATGATAAATGCGACATAGGTATAAACATACACAACAAAGTATGATAATACAAAGATATAATATATTCCTGCCAAAAAAATTGTTCTCATACAGAAATGAATTATAAATCATGATTCACGCAAGAGAGTGGTAATAAGTGAAAGAAATATAACTGGCGGATGCGTAATCAAATAATAACTCATGGAGTGATAAGTAGGGTAGATGGAATATAGAATCAATAAAATAAAAGAATAACTTCTCCAGGTGGATAAAAAAATATAATGAATAAGAGAAATATGAAGAAGAATTCGCATAAGGTGTAATATTGGGACAATGATAATAAATAAGCCAAGAGTAAGAGGTGTGCTCCTGTGTGATACTATCAGAATAGGTAGAACACAATAATAATAATGAGTCGCAAAAGAAATGTAATATAAATGAATATCAGAGATAGTAATAATTGACTTCGCGATGGACGATGGGACCATCTCAAAAGAATACACAAAAAAAAAGAGGGAGGGAAAAAAAAAGGGAGGAAAAAGAAAAGGAAAAGGAGCATAATCCTACATAGAGGATTCGGTGCATAATCTTCCTGAATAACAAACCGAGAGGAAAAATAAAGACAATAGTTAAGAATATGGATGTCTCAAAAATGAGTATCTAAAATATAAATATGAACACAATATACATGACCTTTCGTCATGGTGTGAATCTACTGAATATAGAATAATATAATAGTAATTCTCATGGATATTATTCATGACATTAGAATAAATAAAACCTACACGGGCAATTCTGGCAAGTGCTAGAGCAAAGTAAATAATATAGTCGCGGAAAAAACACAGGTACAAGACTAGTGACGTCACAGAGGGAAAAAAACGCGGGCATGTGGTAACATATAAGAAAGATACTTAAAACTAAAGACGTAAATACAAAGGATTTCAAGTGGACATGTTTTAAATGTGGCGGGAAAGAACTACAATAAGAATAAGGGATAGAACAATAAAAATTACAGGTATTAAAGATAATGAAAACATGAACATATGCGAATTAACCGGGCATGTGGGGTGGTAAAACATACAAAACTGACATGATCCAATAATATAGGCTAAACAATAAGTTCTCACAGAGGAGTTCAGAAAGTGTCACAAACAGGTAAGAATGGAAAAAACATCACTCAATCATATCTCATGGTGTAATATAATGGACCAAAGTCAATCGAATATATAAGGGTAAATAGATTTCGCATGGTGATGTCAAATATAAAATGAAAATATAGACTACTAGAAATACACGGATTCACTACAAACATGGGGTAAATAGTTCTTAGGGTGGGCGTGCGTAGAGAAGATGGGGAAGGGAAAACTAAAACAATATATTCTGTCATGGTTGTAATATAGAATATAGAAAAGATAAATATGATTCGCATAAAGGGTAAGCCTAAACGTAACAAGGTGAAAGCGCCACTAGATGGCCAATACACATAGGGTAGAAAGAAAAAACTCATGGGTTGTGAATATAAGAGATAATATAGAATAAAAAATAAAAACCATGACAATTCTCGTGAGTATCAAGATAAAGGAGGGATAAGAACAATCAAGGAATATGGCAAGGTGGGGGTCTGCATGGAAGTCAAAACTGGGGTGTGAAAAAGCAACAGAAATGACAGCTAAAAATGGGACATAATGAGGATAGACACATACGCAATACACACGGTAATCAAAGAAAGCACACTCAGGAAAAATTGCCAGTAGCTCGAACACTGACTATAACATATGAATCATCAAGGATAGTAATACAGTACACATAAATACGGGACGTCACAAAAAGGAAACAACGTAAGGAAAAAGGAAATACATAAGGAAAGCTATGATGCATCCTAAAAGTAAAAAGAACCGAATTACACAGGAGCTGCATAGAGCCTCGGATGGTGGTAAATATGAAAAGATATAAACAAATAGTAGGAAATATGTCACAATCAGCAAGGATGTCCATGGTGGAACTAAAAATAAGCATAAAGAAGACGTTGATTCAAAGTTCCTCATGTGAACTTAATGCATTAATATACTAATATGATGCTCATGGTGTATAGAAAGACATATAGAAAATATAATTGATCTCATTATAATAAAGGAATGGCCGAATAATCATGTGTGGGGAAGAGGTACGGTATTATACGGTAGACTCGCGAAGCTGACCTAGTGTGAATGATCCTTTACTTAGTTGCTTTTAAAGGGTCCACAGAGGATCTGGGCAGTATTGAAGTAATATTTGTCTTTAAAAAGGAATGCCAAAACCCCGAGTGCGAAAATATCAACACTCAAACTTTTTCAATTGGGAGCTGGGTAATATAATTTCATACCTTCACGGCAGTCAAAAAGGCCGGGCCGGTCCAAGTCCCGGAACACAGAAAACTGGAAAAAGGGGTGGGAGCCTTGGGGGCGTGTGGCTTGAATAATCTCCCGGGGCGAAGTTGCTTTGGGCGGTACCTCTGATAAGTCAAAGTCAATAGACTTAGGCGAAGGAGACAAAACTCAGGGGTAGGCAGAAGAAAGGTCAATGCGGAGGAAGTCGAAAAATCATTTCGTGCAATATGGTCTCGGTAGTTAACTGTAAGGTCTAAGGTCTGGCTGTGATCAGGAAAAAAGGGCTGTGACATAGCGCGGTTGACATGATCCGGGTAGAGTTAATACATTTGTACCAAACCTATTTTTAATTTTAGTTCCCAGAATCAGTCTCCTTGGTAGTCAATGCACTGCTGTATAAAATATAGATAAATACAGTCTGTTGGCTTGTCGGGATAAAGCGGTCACGTGTTGTTTGTTTTTAAAAGAGCCAACAGTCTTCCCATATGCAAACAAACCGAGTGTACAAACACACTCGCTAATTGCCCCAAACATTTCTACATCTCTCCAGTTTTGTCTAGTTGGATCCATTTCCTCCGTGTCCCCTTATCCACCTCTGCGACTAATTTAAACACACCCAAACAGTAATGGCGCTGAGTGAAGTCCTATGGAAGTTGCAACATTAGTAAGACATTGATACCCTATATATATAAATATGATTGGATTCCATTAGCAAAGTGACTTCTCACTGTACAAAAGAAGGTGGTAACAATATTAACAATTCTTAGTTTGTAGCCTAAGAACTGTAGCCCGTCGGGGGGGTCTTAAAGAATTAAAGGCTGTGTAAAAATGCCCACGTCACTGGTTACTCTCTAATCTCTGCTTTCATGAAGGATTTTCCATCGCAGCAAACCAGTGTCTGTGTGTAGCTTTTTCCCCTGGTTTTGGCTTACCACTTATGTTGTAGTATCTCAGCCCCTGAAAGAGCGGGGAGTCATGTACCCATGGAAAGTAGAAACAAGAACACAAGGATGTGGGTAACGTACGAAATCTTTCTAACCACCACAGAGCATTGAACATTAAAGATAGACGGGTTCACAGTGCATCCTGGTAACTTTTACAATGCCTTTTAAGCAGAATGACAATGGGTAAGTTAAAGTGATGCGTTGGACACCACCACTGTGTAACATGCAAGAAAAGTTATGTCTCAACAGTCTAAATATTTGTTATAAACAAATTCTTTAAGTACAATCAACAAATACTACACAATATAGTAACCAAGAGAATTGTTACCGTTAAAATCATCCAGAAAGGGTGTCCCCGGTCATGCTTTATACTCGGGGTCTGGGCTGATCGGTGGTGCGAAGGAGCAGCTGAACAACTACCATAGCCCTGGGAAACAAAAGCTGACCCTGTAACACACAGAATCCTCTAGATTTCTAGTGGGGTTAGTTTTGCTGCCTCTCTTAGACAAGGCACCATACTGCATAGAAACGGACAAACAAAGTTTCGCAGTCTAAAAGAGAATAGCAGGATCTAAAAAAGAGGGGGGATAATGAAGTGGACGACAAGACGTGATGGATGGGACTTTCGTATGGGCTGTGGTTGGACTTATCTATGCTGTGGATTGATTTTGCTGTGTATGTGGACTTCTATGGGCTTGTATTGGGACTGTCTATGGGGCTGTGTACGGACTTTCTATGGGGCTGTGTACGGACTTTCTATGGGGCTGGTGTATCGGGACTTTCTATGGGGCTGTGTATGGGACTTTTCTATGGGGCTGTGTATGGGACTTTCTATGGGCTGTGTAGGATACTTCTATGGGCTGTGTATGGACGTTCATGGGGCCTTGTGTATGGGACTTCTCATGGCTGTGTAGGGACTTGTCTATGGGGCTGTTTGATGGGACTTTCAATGGGCTTGTATTGGGACTTCTCAAATGGGGTCTGTGTCTGTGGACTTCTATGGGCTGTGTATGGTTATGGCGATGGATTTCTATGGGGCTGTGTATGGGACTGTGCTGATGGGCTGTGTACGGGACTTTCTATGGGGGCTGTGTACGGGGGTGGGGACTTTCTATAGGACTTTCTATGGGGCTGTGTATGGCTTTTCCATCAATGGGGCGGTGTATTGGACGGTGGGGGTCATGGGCTGTGTATGGGCTTTCTATGGGGCTGTGTATTGGACTTTCTATGGGGCTGTGTATGGGACTGTCTATGGCTGTGTACGGGACTTTCTATGGGGCCTGTGTACGGGACTTTCAATGGGCGTGGTATGGGACTGTCATGGGGCTGTGTATGGGAATTTCATGGGGCTGTGTATTGAACTGGTGGGGTCTTATGGGGCTGTGGATGGGCTTTCCTATGGGGCTGTGTATTGGACTTTCTATGGGGCTGTGTATGGGACTGTCTATGGGGCTGTGTACGGGACTTTCTATGGGGCTGTGTATGGGACTGTCTATGGGGCTGTGTACGGGACTTTCACGGGATTGCCTGGGCTGTAGGCTTATGCTGGAGGCTTTCTCATGGGGCTGTGTATGGACCTTTCTATGGGGCTGTGTAATGGACTTTCTATGGGCTTCTTATGGAGACTGTGCTAGGGCTTGTACGGCTTGTACTTGGGACTTTCTATGTGGGGGGGCTGTGTCTTGGCTGTCAATGTTGTGTGGACTTTCTATGGGGCTGTTATGGGCTGTGTGACTTTCGTGTGGGGGCTATGATTCGTATGAATGGATTGGGCTTTCTATGGGGCTGTGTATGGGACTTTCTTGGGGCTGTGTATGAGACGTTTCTATGGGGCTGTTGTAATGGGACTTTCTATGGGGCTGTGTTATGACTTTCTATGGCGCTGTAACATAGTACATAGTAATTAAGGGTTGATAGACATTACGTCCATGCAGTCCAACCTATTCCCTTTTTTTCTTTTTTTTTAACCCACCTAACGTTGGATCCAAGGAAGGCAAAAAACCCCAGCTACAAGAAAAAGTATAGATCAATCAAACTGCAATGTAACATGTAGCTGTTTATTGAGTTCCTACAACTGCATGTAACCAGGTAATGTTTAGATCCACACTGCAGATGTAACAGGTATGGTATAGTATCAACAACTGCAATGTACAGTATGTATAGATCAACAACTGCAATGTAGCAGGCAAAGTGTTATAGACTCACAACTGCAATGTAACAGTAATGTTAGATCAAACTTACATGCTGCAATGTAACAGGTAATGTTTATAGATTCAACCACTGCAAATGGTAATATTTATGAGCTCAGATTGCATACTGAATCGTATACGTCAATCAATACTGCAAAAAAAAAACTGATAGACAGGAATGTTATAGGTATCAACACTGCAATGTACAGGTAATGTTATATGATCAACAACTGCACTGTAACAGGCAATGTTTAGATCACAACTGCAATGTACAGGTAATGTTATCGATCAACAACTGTCAATTAACGAGTAATGTTATAGTTTCACACTGACTGCAATGTAACAGGTAATTTATGATCAACAAACTGCAATGAACAGCATGTAAATCAAAGCATTTAATAAATGTATCATACAACTGCAATGTAACAGGTTGTTTATAGATCAAACCCCCCAACTGCATGAAACCAGAATAACAACACCTTGCCATGTACAGTATAGTTATAGTTCAACAACTGCAATGTAACAGGTATGTTATGTCACAGCACTAAGGATGGATGATCAACAACTGCAGAACTATGTATCAAAGCAGTAACCATGTATAGTAACAACACGCATTTAACCTGTAGATGTTATAGTTCAACTAACTGCAATGTCAATCAGGTAATGTTATAGTTCAACAACGCGAATGTAAAGGTAGTTATCGTATCAACAACCGCGAATGGATAAGGTATGTTTATAGTATCAACTACTGACAATATGCCATATGTTATAGTTCACAACTCGGATGTAATGCGGTAATGTTATGTTCAACACTGCACTTGCAAAGTAATGTTATAGATCAGCCAATGCATGCAGCATGTATAGATACCACTGATTACCTTATGTTAGCAACAACTGCAACGTAATTAGGTAAATGTTATATGTTCAACACTGCAATCGGTAATGTATAGATCCCTGCATAGAGGTGTTATAGTTCAACCACGCGATTGTATAGGTAATGTTATAGTTCAACTACTCATTCATGCGAATATGTCACACCGCATGTATATTAGTTATAGTTCAACCTGCAGATGTAACAGGTAATGTTATAGTCCACCTGCGAAGTAACAGGAATGTTTATATTCACACTGCGCATGTAAATGGGTCTAGTTATAGTTTGAACACTGCGCCTGCAGGGTAATGTTATAGTTTCAACTGCTGCAAAGTATATATAGTGCTAACTTCAAAACGTATGGTAATGTTATAGTTCACACTACTGCAACGTAATGTAATTTTTCCAGCATTTATGTATGTTAGTTCACCTACTGCAAACGGTGTATTTCCCACTGCGTAATGTATATAATCGAATCAATTAACAGTATATCCTGGCATAGGTTGTTAAGTTGACTAGCACATAGGTAAATACAACTACTGTTGGAGTAATATGTATTTATAGTTCAACACTGCACGTATGTTGTCGATCCTGCAATGAACAGATATATGTTTCAACTATGATTTACAGTAGTTATTCAACAACGACTACAGTTTATTTCAAAATGATAACAGGTAATGTTTATAGATCAACCTGCAATGTAACGGGTATGTTTATAGTTCAACTACTGCCTTGTAATAGGTAATGTTATAGTTCACCTACTGCAGTGCAATGGGTATGTTATAGTTCAACTACTGGCAATGTAATGGGTTAAATGTTATATTTTTTACTGCTTCGATATATCGGTAATGTTATATTCAACTACTGCAATGTAATACGTAATGTTATAGTTTTCTACCACTGCAGTGTAATAGGTAATGTTCTATAGTTCAACTACTGCAATGCAATTGGGTAATGTTCAGGTTCAACTACGAGTGTAATAGTTCAATGTTATAGTTGTAATGATATGTTAGTAAGAAAATTTAACTACCTTAAACTTACATTGTCGGACCATGTGGTAAACCCAAGACTATGGGGACACCATCAGCCCTACCATCAACATTATCTTTGTGATATACCATACCTACCAGTTAGGCAAACGACACATTTGCTCAGGGCCATGGGCGTCCGGGTCCGCAGGGCAAAGAATGCCTGCTACGCAAGTGGGTGTGATGTATGATTGGTGTGGCTTGTGAATGGGCAGTTCTCAACACACGAATGGGATATTTAAAATTCCCCTCTCATCCACAGGGCATAATAAAAAAAATTACAGCATACGGCACCCAAGGCTTGTATCAGGGAAGGCAACCCGTACTCCAGATATTTAAAAACAATACAACTCTCAGCATGCCTCTATAAAAAATCAGGGACCGCTGGGAGTTGTCAGTTGTTCAAACACTTGGACATCTGTTGCCTACCTCCCTGACTTTAGGAAAGTCAGGCAGCAGCAACACAGCCCCCCCAGCATGGGCTTAAGGTAAGGATCAAGAATTAAAAAAAAAACGTGGGAAGCACCACAAGCCACACCAGTGACCTCACTGGTACTAATGTTTGCCCACAATGACTGGTACTTCAAGTTTGGCCCACAATGACTGGTCATTCAAGTTTGCCCACAGTGACTTTATATTAAGTTTTGCTAAGGGTGCACTGGTACATTCAAGTTTGCCTACTCAGTGAACTGGTATATGCTATTTTGCTTACAGTGATGTATATAAGTTTGCTAAGGTTACTGTATTTCAAGTTTTTGGCCCACAGTGAACTGGTACATACAAGTTTTGGCCCACATGACTGGTTAATTCAATTTGCCCCACCATGACTGGTACAATTCAAGTTTCCACCATGCTGGTAACATTCAAGTTTGCCACATTGACTTATATAGTAAAGTTGCTAAGGGTGACGTGGACAATTCAAGTTTGCCTACGTGACTGGTATATTCTATTTTGCTTACAGTGACTGGTATATAAGTTTGGCTAGGGTGACTGGTATCAGTTGCAAGTTTGCCCACAGTGGACTGGTAACATAAATGTTTGCCTACAGTGACTGGTATAAGTAGTTTGCTTACAGTGACTGGTATATTCAAGTTTGCTATGGGTGACTGGATATTTCAAGTTTGCCCACAGTACTGGTACATACAATTTGCCCACAGTGACTGGTTATATTCAGTTTGCCCATAGTGAGTGGTACATACATATTGCCTTACATACAAGTGAACCTGGTATAATAAGTCTGCCCCAAATAACTGGTTTATCAAGTTTGCCCACAGTGCTAGTAATAGTATAGTAATAGTCTACTGAGTTGAATAAAGACCACGTCCTCCATGTCCCACCCATCAGCATATCCTCAGTTCCTGCCTAACTGTTGATCCAGAGGAGGCAAAAACCCCCACCACATTTTATTTTTTGTTGACGGGGCAAAAAATTCCTTCCTGACGCCAAGTGGCAATCGGAAATTTCCCTGGATCAACTCTACTTTATGTATCACATACCAGTAACTTGCAACAATTCCTTGTTTGCAGAAACTCATTCCAGCCCTTTTTTTGAAACTGACAATGAACCTGCCATACACGTCCACTGGAAGACATTTCACACCTGACCGTTCTCACATGACAAACCACCTTTCCCAACTCTACTTTATGTCATACAATACCAGTAACCTTGTAACATTCCTTGTTTGTAGAAACTGCAGTCCAGCGTTTTTATTAAACTGGACCATGACTGCCATAACAACTGTCCCTGAAGACAGTTCCATAGCCTTAAACCGTTCCTCACAGTCGAAAAAACCCTGTTCGAGTCTTGACGCCTAAACCTTTTTTCTTTCAAGTCTTAAGTCGGATGTCCTCAGTGTCCTTTGCCATGTTCCCTTGGTGAACAATGCCCCCAGAATATTTAGTGTCATGGCCCGTGTAATGTATTTATACACAGTAATCCTATCCCCACGCAGCGCCTTTTCTCAGCGTACATAATTGTAATTTTCCAGTCTCTCTTCATATTCAAGCTCCCCCAATCCCCTTATTAATTTTAGTCCCTGTCTCTGCAACCCTTTTCATTTCAAAGATTGTCTTTTTTGACCAGGATTCCAAAATTGCACTGCATATTCCATGAGGCTAACCAATATGCTTGTAAAGAGGAGAATTACACTTTTCCTCCCTTGAATGACCATACTCTCTTTATACAAGACATACCATGCTGGCTCTTGCTGTTGCCGCCTGGCACTGCTGCTACCTTTAAGTTTGTTATCCACCCAAAACTCCAAGACCCTTTCACCAGGGATTCATTACACAGAGCCATTTAATAGTATATTAGCCACAAGTATTTTTAAGTCCAAATTGCATCACCTTTACCTATTATCAACATTGAATTTCATCTGCACTTTTTTTTTTTTTTTTTCAGTCCCATGTGATAATCTATTAGATCCCCTTGCAAGATTGCACATCCTGACTTTTTAATGGTCGACAAGTTTTTGTGTCGTCAGCAAACACGAACCATTGCTGACAATCCCACTGTCCAAATCATAATAATCGATTAATAGAAGCGGCCCCACACGAACCCCTGTTGGCACCCACTTAGCACTTTAGTCCTAATGATGAAGCCCCTTACAACTATTCTCTGCATCCTATTCTTTAATAACCAATTTTTCCTATCCCTTACAAACTTGACCTCCCCAACCACAGAACCTTAGCTTATTCATTAGTCGCCTATGGGGGACTGTTACAAAAGCCTTTGCAACTCCAAGTACTACATCTACTGCCTACACACCAAGTCTAACATTTCTACTTACTTCCCCATAAATGCCAAGCAAGTTAGTTTTGACAAGATCTATTCTCCTAAATCCATGCTGTGTTACTACTTATAATGTCCAGTCCTTGAACATAACTCTAAACATGATCCCTTATTAAACCTTTCCAGGATCTTTCTCCCACCACCATGAGTTAAACTTCAGGCCTGTATTACCGCGGCGGTGAACGCTACCCTTTTTTGCATATTGGAATAACATCAGCCTTTTTCCAATCCGAGGCACACCACCGTGGGACATAGGGATCAAGTATAATCAAGTTTGCCCGCATGACTGGTATAAGCAAGTTTGCGCACTGACATAGTATAATCCAAGTTTTGCCCCGAGTGACTGGTATAATCATTTGCCCACAGGAGTGGGTACATACATCTATTTCCTACATACAGTGACTGGTATAATTACAGTCTTGCCCCAATAACGGTTTAAATCAAGTTTGCCCACCACTGACTGGTACCATACAAGTTTGGCCCACATACGGTTTACATCAATTTGCTTACAGTGACTGGTATATTCAAGTTTTGCTATGGGTGGACTGGTATATTCAGTTTGCCACATTGACTGGTACCTACAATTTGCTTACAGTGAACTTCTATATTAAAGTTTGGCTACAGGTACTGTATAAGAGTTTGGGCCACAGTGACTGGTACATACAAGTTTGCCACAGTGACTGGTACATACAGAGTTTGGTCCACATGACGTGTATTTCAGTTTGCTAGGTGACTGTATAATTCAAGTTTGCCCCACATGACTAGGTATAATCAAGTTTGGCCCACAGTGAGTGTACATACATATTTTGCCTACATACAGTGAACTGGTATAATTAAGTTTTGCCCACAGTGACTGGTATAATTAATTTGCCCACCGTGACTGGTTTAATCAGTTTGCTCACAGTGACTAGTATAAATCAAGTTGTCCCCACAGGTGCATGTGGCGCGCACGAGACTTGGAGAACCGGATTGACTTGATAAATGCTGCACTCCCAAGAGAATGGCTTAAAAATGGAATAATAACTGCAACTCGGGCTTTTATTGTGTCTAGGAATCCGGCTCTGCTTCCATTCGCATCCCACATAATAGAAACAGAAAAGGGGGCAGAATTCCGGGGGGGGGGGCAAATGACCCACCTTGCCCCTATGTGCGGACACCCATGCTCAGGTCGTACTCCTGCAGGACTTAAAAAAGGCCCACACACCCCAAGCCATGCTCTATGTTCTCTTATGAATGCCACACCCACTTAACGTGTCAACCCCGTCTGCCACAGCGCATTTTCAAAATTTGTTTTCGGTGTCAAAACCTCTGAATACCATACTTTGTGTAATTAAGACATGAAGTCACTTTATTTGGGTACAAATCGCACGTCTTTTTAATTAATAAGCTTTAAATAAATATGCCCCTTTATTATTTGCATATTACACACCACTGCACAGAACCACCTTGCTTACGCATAACCAGACTTGTTGTTAACCAACCTACCGTAGATCTCATCTTGAATGCCAACCTCTTATCTTTGCCAGCGGCAAATGTAAACGGCCTTCTTCTTAGCTTCAACACTATCCAGCAAGGGTGGTCCCGCAGCCACAATGGACTCCAACAAACCACAACATCAGGGGGAAGGAGGGGAGAGAATGTTCCCAGGTTCCCGAGCTAAGTTAAAATGGTGCCGTTGACCGCGTAGGCCTCCTCTTAAAAGACCAGCGTCTTTTCGCATAACAGCCCTGGCAGCCCAGAAGGAGGATGAGAGGAATACGCCGCTTCCTGTGGGGACCACTTCCCCCCCACGGTCAGTCGAAGCCAATCCACTATGCATGGCGGGGCTCACCCGTACAGGGTGCCCTCCACCCAGTTGTCCCCACCAGGAACTTCGACTCTCGTCAGAACCAGGTACACCTCTATCTCTCCGCAGACAGACACTCATACACATCCCCTCTTCTCAGACCTACAGTACAGCGCACTATCTCTCCGACAACACTACACCATTCCACTCTCCTCAGACATACGGTACTCCTCCACATCTCTCTACAGGCAGCTCCTCACCTCACCACTCTCTTTTTTCATACAGGTCCCACTCTCTCACAGACACCACACTATTAAGACATACAGTTACCACCTCTCCTCTACAACATAAGGACACTCACAACTGCTTTCTACAGACAGATATTACACTCTCCTGACATACAGGTACGCACTCTCTCACAGACGGCTTCACACACACATGTCTCTGACAGACAGGTAAACAACTCACACAAGGCCAGCACCTCCCCATACGTACATCTTCCAGACGAGCACAGGTAAACCTCACAAGACTACTACCACCTGAACACCTACAGTAACCCTCTAATCAGGCACACACATACTCTCTCTCTCTCGCTCTTCTTGCTCAATCCTCAAACTTGTGCACTTGTATCTGATTATTCTCAGGCCCAGAATCCAACTTAATCCCGACTGCATCACACTGCACTCAACCTCATTCACTAGCACTCTAATCCTACTTCCCGTACCTTCTGGTCTCCACGTCATGGCAAAACGCAGTCCACAAGGTGTAATGGTATAGGTCACTACGCAATGTAATTTTATAGTTCGACTACTGTCAGTGCCATTATGTACAGTTCACACTGCAAATGTAATGTTCGTAGTTCACTTACTGCACTGCTAACTTAGTGTTATTTCCTGATACTGCCTGTTGTGTTTAAGTGAACTACTCAACTCATGTTAAAGTTAAACTCACCGCGGAGTATTGTTATAAGTTAACTACTTCACTGCAATGTTATAGTTCAACTTCTGCATGTTAGTTTTATTAGTCAACTACTGCATGTAGTGTTTATAGTTTAACGTACTTTGCGATGCAATGTTATAGTCAAACACTACCATTTAGGTTATAGTCAACTAACTGCAATGTAGTATTGTAGTTTATCTACTGCGTGTGTTTATAGTTTCACTGTGTTTGTATGGTTGTAAGTTTTAAAAACTCTTGCAGTGTAGTGTATAGGTCACTACAGCGTTCAAAGACCAGCATGTCAGTGTTGTAGTTCAAACCCCTGTTGTTGTATTCCTTGTAGTTGTTATAGTTTCATACATACAAGGAACTTGTTGGAAGCACTCCAATTAGCTAATTTACAACTACATTGTAGTGCTCATGCTGCTGATCTGGTCAAACATGTTATCAAACACGTAATTCATGCGAAATGAGGGGAGTGCTAGATGGGTTGGACTGGGTGATTTTTATCAATGCTTGATAAAGGGCGGAGTGTGTGGGCCCCCGAAACTCTGTCCTTTCTTTACTCTTGGATGGAAAATAAACTCACTATTTTTTGCACCATATCAACGCTTGTTGACCCTCTCTATCTTTTGTATCTTGCTATTATAGATTTATTTGGGGTGGGCATTTACCAGGGGTGAATGCCCGTATCAAGGGTGCGCAGACCAGTAAGAATGGGAGGATTCGGACAGATAACATCTTTTAGTATATTTAATGATAAAATATCATTCAAATAAGTATGTTATAGTAAGAGAAGTATACAAGCTATATAATATAAATGTATACATGGTGTTGAATGATAATGAGATGGAGAATAATAAATTTGAGCATGGGTGTTCGTATATGATAGAAAATATAATTGGGGTAGGGCGATGGGGTAATGGCTGGTGGCGTAATGAATGTAGAATCTAATATAATTACAGGTGTGTATATAATGATATAGAAAATATAATTTTTACATGTTAATATAATGAATGTAGAATATAGTAATTACATGGTGTGATATCATGGAATATCGAATAATATGAGGTTGTAACGTGGGTGGTTCTAGACATGAATCTAGGCAGGGGGGGGACTAATCTACTTACATGGTGTCATATAAGAATATAGAATAATATCATTTACATGGGTAATATCATAAATTAGACTACATAATTTATGTGTAATATCCTGCCATATAGCCTAATATCCTTTACATGTGTCATCTACTGCTCTAGAATAATCTCATTATGGTGTAATCTACTGCCCTAGCCTCATATCCTATACCCGGTTACTATCATGACCTCTAGACTCATCCTCATTACACGGTGTAATATACTCACTCTACAATCCTATTTTACCTGGTGTGATATATGACTCTCGAATAGGCTCTCCTTTCCCTGGTGTGCTCATCCTTGCCTCTAGCCTCCTCTCTGTACCTGGTGTCCTCTAATGCCTCTCGCATCCTATCATTTCCCTGGTGGTGCTCTAATGCCTCCTACATCCTCTCCTTTCCCTCTGGTGTGCTCTCCTGCCTTCGCCTCCCTTTCCCTGGTGTTCTCTCCTGCCTCTGCCTCCTCTCCTTCCCTGTTGCTCTCCTTGCATCTAGCCCTCCTCCCTTTCCCTGTGTCCTATTGAATCTACATAATAGAATTACATGGTTAACTATAATGACTATCGCAATCCTCTAATTTCCATTTGTCATATCATGCATCTAGCATCATCTAATAGACTTCTCATGGTGTAATCTAATGAATATGAATAATATAATTGTGTGATTCTCTGGATGGTGTGATGTATCAAGAAGATAGAATAATATCATATAATTTAACATATTTAATAGATAATTACTATAGAATAATAAAACTATTATTCTCATGGTTTGGGATAATATCGATGAATCATTAGAAGCATATACTATAATTTCCAGGTAGTGTAAGTCTCTAACGGGGATGAGAGAAGAATACAGAAGGAGAATATATCTCATGAATATCTCATCCTGATAATGAGCTAGACGAGAAGCCATAAGAATAGTAAAATAAGAAAGAAAAGGGGAGGAGGTCCTAGAAATGCGATAGGGGGATAGGGATATAATGAATATCGAACTAAATGAGTATGAGTTCTCTGGTGTAATATAAAGACATCATAAATATATAATCTCCAGTGGTACATATGGTAGATATTGAATAGGAAGATAAGAAGCAGAGCGTCGCGGCGCAGGGTGGAAGTACGAAGTGAACATATGAGAAAGAAGAGAAATAGAGATGGACATCTGTTATAGAAGAATATATGATAATAAATATATGCTCATGGTGTATAGAATGAATATAGAATAATATAATAGATTCTCATGTGTAATATAAGGATATAGAAAATATAATATAAGTCTCATGGGTACTAGAATGAAGATAGAAGAGATAAATAATTCTCAGCGTCTTAATGATAAAGGATATAGAAATGATTCTCATGGTGTAATATAAGAATCTAGAAAATATAAAATTCTCATGGTGTAATATAATGAATATAAATAATATAATATAATTCTTAGGTGTACCTATATGAAGGAGTATATAATATGATTCTCATGGTGTAAGAAATGAATAAGAATAATATAATATGATTCTCATGGTTGTAATATAATGATAAGAATAATCTAATATAATTGACAGTTTGATATAATGACTATAGAATAATCATATTTACATGGGTGTGTATAATGAATATAGAATTTAATTTCATGGTGTAATATAATGAATATAAATAAATATAATTGGACATGGTGTAAAATAAAAAATTCATGAATATCGAATAATATATTTACATGGTGTATATAATAATAATGAAATAATATAATTTACAATGGTATCTGATATAATGATATAGATAATATAAGAGAAGTTCTCATGGTGTAATATCACGATATAGAGACTATAATATGAGTTCTCATGGTGTAATATAAAAGAATATAGAATAATAATAAGATCGAGTTCGCATGGGGTAGTAATATAAAAATATAGGATTAATATAATATGATCTCTGTGGAATATAATGAATCTAGAATAATATAATATAATTCGCATGGTGTAATTATAATGAATATAGAATATATAATTGATTCTCATGGGTAATATAAAGACTATAGACATAATATCATATTATCCTGCATGGTGTAAGATTAATGAATATAGAATAATATAATATAATTCTTTGGTGTAAGTATAGAGAATAGCGAATAATGATCTATGATCTCATGGTGTAATATAATGAATTAGAAATAATATACTATGATTCTCATGGTGTAATATAAAGAATATAGAATAATAGAATATGATTCGCAAGGGGTGTAATATAAAGAATATAGAATAAATAATAATTATTATCCTGGTGTAAATATGAAAAGAATATAGAATAATATAATATATTCTCATGGTTGTAATATAATGGATATAGAATAATATAAGATAACTCGTCGGCTGTGTGTAATAGAATTAATATCGAATAATATAATATGATTCTCTTGGGTAGAATGATAAAGAAGTAGAAAGAGATATATAGTAGTGTGATTACTTCTCTGGTGAATGGTGTTGAGATATAAAGGGACTATATAGAGGTGAGGGGGGGGGGGGGTGGGGGGGGGGGGGGGGGGGGGGGGGTGGGGTGGGGTGCTAAAATGGGGGTGGGGCGATGGGGGTGGGTCTGTGGTAGAGCTCTCTCCTCGTGTGCACCGTGGGGATGAGGGAGGAGAGGTGTGTGGTATGGGTTGGGTGTTTTTTTTTTGTGGTGGTGGTTGGGTGGGTGGGTGTGTGGGGTGGGTTTATTGGTGTTGTGGTGTTGCGTCTCCTCTTCTTCCGGGGTGGCTCTCTGTTTGGGGCGTGCCTCGTAGGTGCCTCTCGCATCGGGGCTCTCTCTGGTTCTCATGGTTTGTGTAGACAGGACTATGGCTACTCTCCTGTCTGCGTGTCTCGCTGGGTGTGATATATCGTAATAGTCTCCTAAGGCTAATCTTGGTGGGTTCTACCTGTGGGTCAATAAAGAAAGATACGTAGTGTACGTGGCGTGAGGTGTCTCAGTGGGGAAAGATGACGGTAAGTATAGAAAATATGAATATATGTCGCGATGGGGTGGCAGTGTCTGAGTAATGATAATTTTATATAGAATCGCTGGGGGGGGGGGGGGGTATAAGTATCGTTTGCTCAGGGTGTGAGTATATAGAATAATAGTAGCATATATAATAGTTGGGGGGGGGGGGGGATTCGGTCATGGTGTAAGTATAAAGAATATAGAATTCAGTAGTGGTCGGTATTCGCATGGTGATTAGTATACTCAAAGAGAGAATGAAATGCATTTACAGGTGTAGATATAAGAATATAAAGAATATCATTGACATGTGGACAGAGTGGAGGAATAGGGCAATACGAGTATATTGATTCTCATTGTGTTGAGATATAAGGAAGAAGAATAAATAATCTAATTCTCATGGGGAATAGAGGAGAATATAGAATACTATAGAGCATTCTCGCGTGTGGTAATTAATGGAATGTAATAAAGAGGATGATAATGTCTAATTCCGCATGTGTAATATCAAGAAGATAAAATAATAGTAGGGGATGATGATTCCGTCAGGGTGTAATATAGAAATATAGAATAGAGATAATATGAGTGTCTCATGGTGTAATATAGATGACTATCAGAATAATATAAGATAATTCTCATGTTAATAAAGAAAGATAGAATAAGATAGATATATTCTCATGTGGTATATCCGTAAATATAGAAGAATATCATATAATTGGGGGGGGGCTCATGGGTTAATATAAGACATATAGATGATAACTATATAGATTCTCATGGGGTAATAGTTGCATTGGAAATCAGTAGAATATTAGAGTAGGTGAATTTCAATTCTCATGGTGTAATATAATGAATATAGAATAATATAATATGATTCTCATGGTGTAATATAAAGAATATAGAATAATATAATATGATTCTCATGGTGTAATATAATGAATGTCGAATAATACAATGTGTGGGGAAGAGGTACGGTAAGTATAGGACTCGGAAGCTGAACCTAGGTTTGAGGACCATTTTTAGTTCTTTTAAAGGGTCAAACATGAGGATCTGGGCTTAGGTGAGTATAGTTGTCTTTAAAAGGGAATGTCCACCCCAGATCGAAAATATAAACTCACTTTTCAAATTTGAGATTGTAATAGTTACTTACCTTCCCTCGGCCCCTGAAGCCCATAATACTTACCTTTATTGCTGAGATTCTCCTCCCTGGTTCTTGCCTCCTCTGTAAGTTCATAGAACTTGTGCAGAGGAGACACTCAGGACAGAGAAGGCAATCAGGGAAAGTCAGAATAATTAAATATCTAGTTCAGCTTTTCTGACTATCTGTGACTAACATTTGATCCATGGTTCTTTACCAAACCTATTTTTATTTTTTAGTTCCAGAAACATTATTCCTTGGTAGGCAATGCTATGCTGTATAGAAATATATAAATATCTGTTGGCTTTGTCGGGGAGTAAAGCGGTCACTGTTGTATTTGTTTAAAGAGCCAACAGTCTTCCATATCAAACAAAACCGGAGTGTACAGAACACACTCGCTAATTGCACCCAAACCATTTCTACATCTGCCAGTTTGTCTAGTTGGATCCGATTTCCTCCGTGTCCCTTAATCCAACCTCTGACAGACTGATTTAAACAACCCCAAACGAGGTAATGGCGCTGAGTGAAGTCTAATGGAAGTTGACATTATATCTGTCCTATATATAATTATATTTTCCATTAGCAGATGACTTCTCACTGTACGGTGGTTAACCTTATAACAATTCTTATTTGTAGCCTGAATACTTGCGCTCTTGAAAGATTAAAGCTGTGTAAATAATGCCACGTCACTTTAATCTCTGCTTTCATGGGGATTTTCCATCGCAGCAAACCAGTGTCTGGTGTTAGCTTTTTCCCCTGGTGTTTTGGCTTACGCAGCATTATGTATAGTAGTATCTCACGCCTGAGAATGCTGGGAGTCAGTGTACCCTGAAAGTAGAAAAAAACACAGGATTTGGGGTATTTAATCTTTCTAACCACACAGGACATGGAACATTAAAGGAAGGTGACAAGTGCATCCCTTGTCCTTTTAAATGCAATTTTGCAAGACAGGAAGTTAAGGTGAGGTTATCCCCACCATGTGTAATAAAATGGAAATTTGTTCTCACATATAGATTTTTTTAAACCAATTCTTTTTATTCAATAACAAATACTACACAATATATAAGCCAAGAAATGTTACCTTTAAAATCATCCTGAAAGTGTCCCCTCTGCTTATACTCGGGTCTGGGCTGATCTGGATGCTTGAAGGAGCAGCTGGACAAAACTACATAGCCCTGGGAAAACAAAAGCTGTACCCTGTAACACACAGAATCCTCTTAATTTCTGTGGGTTAGTTTTGCTGCTCTCTCAGATCAGCCCAGACTGCAAGAGAAAGTCAAAAAAACAGTATAAGTTACAGGATTCTACAAACAGAAAGGTATGAAGAGCACATCTGTGTATGGGACTTTCTATGGGGCTGTGTATGGGACTTTCTATGGGGCTGTGTATTGGACTTTCTATGGGATGGTGCTGTGTACGGGACTTTCTTGGGGCTGTGTACGGGACTTCATGGGGCTGTGTAATGGGACTTTTCTATGGGGCTTGTATGGGACTTCTATGGGGCTGTGTATGGGACTTCCTATGGTGCTGTGTATGAGTCTTCCTATGGTGGCTGTGTATGGACTTTCAATGGGCTGTGTATGGGACGTCTATGGGGCCGCTGTGTAGGGACTTTTATATGGCTTTAAGGTAAGATTCCTTGTCTTAATAGTGCCTGAGAGAAAGGTAGATATTGCAGGGTTTGTGCGTTAAATCTATAGCAAAATGTTTTTTATAGGGGGAGAACAAACCATTATTTATTATTATTTAGAGGTCATGTTGGCTATGCATCAAAAGATTAGAAAAATAAAAAAGCTTATTTAACAAGAGGTGCAAAAAATGTGTGCATGATATATTGCTATTAATATGCTGCAACCAATCAGATGTTACCTTTTTATTGGTCTACCTAATATTTCATAACATCTGATTGGTTGCTGTAGATTAATCGAACAGGAAAAAAGTGCTCCTCTTATAAAATAAGCTCAATAGTGTTTGTTTTATTACAAGACCAAAATATTAACTCTGTTATAATAGAAAAAAGTTTTACGGAACAATTACCAATGTTAGAAAGAGATAGCTACTGGCTTCAGCCATACACAGTACTTTGTAAGTAAAAGGAACTATACAGTAGCTGTTCATTCAGTCCTTATTCAGTCATACATGGGCTGTTAAGATACACCAAACTACAGCACCCTTGGAAAAATAATTGTTCTTGTAAAAGCAATGATGCCTATTTTGCATTCTGCAATAATAGGGTCAAGGTATCTTACTTGGGGATGTTCAGTGTTCAGTTCAGTGTTTGTCAAGATAATGCAATGTGAAATACATGTTTATATGTATATAAATGTTTTTCCTATTTATAGATGATCTGATTGCCATCACATTATGTGCTTATCACACTGATTATACTGCAAATGCTTATCTGCAGTGTCCATCATTATGTATTCAGACATCAAACCCTGCAGAACCTGGCTTCCGGGCAGGGTGGGGAGAAGGAGACGTGGCTGAGTGGCGTGATGTCACTGACGTCACTAAATGGGCGGGGGGAGGCGGAGTCGGGAGGAATACATTATGTGACATACATTACGTCACGTTAGAGGCGTGGCTAGGGACCTAACTGGCTCGTGTGACGTAATTTACATCACATAGGAGGCGTGGCAAGAAGAAAGGAGGCGTTCTGGAGGCGGACTCTCAGGTAGGTTCGGGTCGCGGGAGTTTGGGGTGGTCTCGCGGGTGTGCGGGAGACCACCCCAAAATCAGGGAGACTCCCGCGACTCCCGGGAGGGATGGGATACCTGTGTATTGCAGGGATTTTAAGACCGACCCTGTCTAAATAAATATCCCATACAATAAAACCCTTATCTGCGTCTGTGTGTGTCCCTGCACTTCCCTCCCCTGGACACTCCACTACACAGTGAGGTTTAAAGGTTCAATCTGGCCAGGGGGTTTTCTCAGTTAGTACACTGTTTCAGGCAGAGGGAGTGGAAAGCTGCCTGCAGTAACAGAGGTTGTATTGTAGCTGGAGGAAATGGCACCTGTGGTGTAAGGTAATTGGGTGGATCTAGCTGAGCTTGGGACACTGAGGGAGGTACACAGGGCTTTGGACATTGGACTTTCTATGGGGCTGTGTATTGGACTTTTACTGGGCTGTGTATTGGACTTTCTATGGGGCTGTGTATTGGACTTTCTATGGGGCTGTGAACTGGACATTCTATGGGGCTGTGTATGGGGCTTTCTATGGGGCTGTGTATGGGGCTTTCTATGGGGCTGTGTATGGGGCTTTCTATGGGGCTGTGTATTGGGCTTTCTATGTGGCTGTGTATTGGACTTTCTATGGGGCTGTGTATTGGACTTTCTATGGGGCTGTGTATTGGACTTTCTATGGGGCTGTGTATTGGGCTTTCTATGGGGCTGTGTATTGGACTTTCTATGGGGCTGTGTATTGGACTTTCTATTGGCTGTGTATGGGACTTTCTATGGGGCTGTGTATTGGACCTTTTATGGAGGCTTGTATTGACTCTATGGGCTGTGTACTGGACATTTTTATGGGGCTGTGTACTGGACATTTTTATGGAGCTGTTGTATGGGACTTTCTATGGGGCGTGTATTGGACGTTTCTATGGGCTGTGTATGGACTTTCTATGGGCTGTGTACGGGACTTCTATGGCTGTGTACTGGACATTTCATGGGGCTGTGTACTGGACTTCTAGGGGGCTGTGTACTGGACTTCTATGGGCTGTGTACTGAACTTTCTATGGGGCTGTGTATTGGACTTTCTATGGGGCTGTGTATTGGGCTTTCTATGGGGCTGTGTATTGGACTTTCTATGGGGCTGTGTATTGGGCTTTCTATGGAGCTGTGTATGGGACTTTTCTATGTGCTGTGTAACTGGCATTCTAGGGGCTGGTATATGGACTTCTATGGGGCTGTGTGTCTGACTCTATGGGGCTGTGTAGGGACTTCATGGGGCTGTGTATGACTTCTATGGGGCTGTGTATGGGCTTTCTATGGGCTGTGTATGTTGCCTTTCTATGGGCTGTGTATTGGATTTCTATGGGGCTGTGGTATGGACTTCTATGGGGCTGTGTATTGCTTCTATGGGGCTGTGTATGGATTTCTATGGGGCTGTGTACTGTGACTATGTCTATGGGCTGTGTCTGGACTTCTATGGGGCTGGTGTATGGAACTTTATGGAGCTGTGTATTGGACTTCTATGGGGCGGTGTAGACTGGACATTTTTGGGGACTGTGTATTGGACTTCTATGGGCTGTGTTGACTTTAGGCTTGTGTATTGGACTTCTATGGGGCTGGTGGTATGGCTTTATATGGGCTGTGTAGGACTTTCTATGGGCTATGTATAAACTTGTTATGGAGCGTTATGGCCTTTCTATGGGCTGTGGTATGACTTTCTATGGAGCTGTTTTTGGACTTCTATGGGGCTGTGTTATGGACTATTTTATGGGCTGGTGTATTGGGACTTTCTATGGGGCTGTGTACTGGACTTCTAGGAGCTGTGTATGGGACTTTCTATGGGGCTGTGTATGGACTTCTATGGGCTGTGTGATTGGGACTTTCTAGGGGCTGTGTATTGAACTTTCTATGGGGCTGTGTATTAGGAACTTTTATGGGTGATGTTTGGACTTTCTATGGGGCTGTGTATTGGACTTTCTATGGGGCTGTGTATGGACTTTCTATGGTGGCTGTGTAGTGGACATTCTATGGGGCTGTGTATGGACTTCTATGGTCTTTATGACTCGGGGGCTTGTATTGGAGACATTCTATGGGCTCTGTGTATGGAATTCTATGGGGCTGTTATAGGACTTACTATGGGGCTGTGTATAGGACTTCTATGGGGCTGTGTATGGACTTTTATGGAGCTGTTTAGGACTTCTATGGGGCTGTGTATGGACTTTTATGGAGCTGTGGTAGGACTTTCTTGGGGCTGTGTAACTGATACTTTCTATGGGCTGTGTATGGACATTCTATGGGGCTGTGTATGGCATTTTTGGAGCTGTTGTACGGACTTTCTATGGGGCTTGTCTAATTTGAGTTTATTGGACTTTGCTATGGGACTGTGTATGTACTTTCTCTGGACTGTGTATGGACTTCGTATGGGCTGTGTACTAGGACATTCTATGGGGCTGTGTATTGACTTTCTATGGGGTGTGTACTGGACTTTCTATGGAGTTGTGTATGGACTTTCTATGGGCCTGTGTCTGAGTTGGACTTCTTATGGGGGCTGTGTATTGGACATTCATGGAGCTGTGTAATTGGACATTCTATGGAGCTGTGTATGGACATTCTATGAGCTGTTTAATTGGACTTCTATGAGCTGTGGTTTGGACATTCTTATGGAGCTGTTATTGGACATTCTATGGGGCTGTGTATTGGACTTTCTATGGGGCTGTGTATTGGACTTTCTATGGGGCTGTGTATGGTACTTTCTATGGTGTATTGGACTTTCTATGGGGCTGTGTATTGGATTTCTATGGGGCTGTGTATGGGACTTCCTATGGGGCTGTGTATTGGACTTTCTATGGGGCTGTGTATGGGACTTTCTATGGGGCTGTGTATAGGACCTTCTATGGGGCTGTGTATAGGACCTTCTATGGGGCTGTGTATGGGACTTTCTATTGGAATGTGAATTAGATTTTCTATGGGGCTGTGTATGGGACTTTCTATGGGGCTGTGTATGGGAACCGAGGATAAGGTACGGAAATCCAATTAGACAAAGTTAATATCAATAAAGCCAGGACCATATGGATTGCATCCTAGGGAAAATTTTAAAAAGCTTAGTTTCAGTTCTAGCAAGACCACTGTTGTGCCATCTTTTCAGATTCGCTTTTGTCTGGGGATGTGCCGCTGGATTGGAAAAAGCCAATGTAATGACCAATATTCAAAAGTATCGTTCCAAAGCCTAGTAACTATAGACTGTCAAAGCCTAAACATCAGTGGTAAGGGAAGGTGATGGAACCTTTGTTAGGGATCATACCTTGCTTTGTCTGCCAGAGATCATCTTATTGTATGTAGTCGCATGGATTTGAGAATAATCATTGGCCAGACCACATTTAAGGTTTTTATGAAAAGTGGTAAGAATGTTAGATTCAGAGCACACGCTGTGGTATGTGGTATATTTGGATTTTTGCAAAGCCTTTGATACTGTGCCACATAGGCGACTAATGTATAAACTCGAGGTACTGTTTTGGCCTTGAAGAAACATTTTAGTTCATGGAAAGAGACCTGGTTTATTGGACCGCAAACAGAAGTGTGGTTGAATGGAGCTTACATCTATGTGGGCTAAGTTCAAGCGAAGTTCCTCAGGGTTCTGTATCTGGGCCGCTTCTGTTTAATCTGTTATAAATGACTTAGAAGGGGTGCATTTGAGAGCAAGGTCTCTGTGGTTTGTCCTGTGACACTAAATTATGCAATCTTTGGAAACTTCCAATGATGTGCAAGTGCTGCAAGACAGACTAATAGATTATCAAAAATGGGCAGCATAATGGCAGATGAGATTCAATTTGATAATGTAAGGTGATGCATTTGGAGTTAATAATCCCTGTGCCACCTACTAACCATAATAACTCTTTGTTTAGGTGCATCTGAAATGGAAAAAGATTTGGGGGGTTCTGGTAATACAGACTTAGCTGTAGCAAACAATGCCAGGTAGCAACCAGCTAGAGCTAAAACAAGATATGTCTTGTAAAGAGGGAATATGATTTCAAGAGAGAAAATATTTTCTCCCTCTTTAAGAGGCACTGGTAAGGAGGCCCATTTGGAATTGCGGTGTCAGTTTTGGAATCCCATATACAAGGGACATCTGGAAATGGAATAAGCAGTCAGAGAAGGGCAACTAAATTAATAAGGGGAATGGAGGGCTTGAATATGCAGCAGATTAGACAAGTTAGGGCTGTTAACATTGAGAAGACGGCGGTTTTGCGTGGGGACATATACCTTATAAAATATATTAATGGCCCATACAGTGAACTCTCTGGGTGCATTGTTCACATAATAGTCATAGAGGACCGTGACTCCTTTAAGGTTGGAAGAGAAAGAAGTTTCATCTTCAAGTAGGAGAGGTTTCTTTACGTGAGAACGTTGAACTGTGGAACTGTCTTCCATCCGAGTGGTATGGCAAGTTCATTGAATATTTTATAAAAGGCCTGGATAAGTTTCTAACTAAAAAATATTGAGAATTACTGGGTAGTTAATGCATATATGATCTGGTTGATCCGGGGATACTCCGATTGGCCGTTTGGAGTCAGGAGGAATTTTTTTCCCCCCTTTTTTTTACTGGGGTTTTTGCCTTCCTCTGGATCAACTGTTAGGTAGGGTTAAAAAAAAAAAAAAAAAAAAAAAAAGGGAAAGGTTGGACTTGATGGACGAATGTCTTTATCACCTTATTACTATGTTACTATGTACTTTGAAGTATTCGATTTTCGAAATTTTCAATACGTCCGTGAAACTGCTTTCTCTAAATCTTGCCAGCACTGCTCATCTCTAGCTATAGTAAAAAGAACATTTTAAAATTGGTAGATTTTGCATCAATGTTGCCGTGAAGTAATGATTCAATGAGATAGTCTTTTTATGGAGCTGGCCCGCACTGGACGTTAACTAACCGGACCAGTGGAAGTTTAAAACTTTCACTTTTAACAGCGCAGATGTTTACTGACCGAAGCGAAGGGCCCGGGCAGGCTGCACCCAGACCATTGGGAAACAGCTGTAGTAGTCTTACTTCCCACTGGCATTATGAATGCGATTAGACTAATATGCAAACACCAAAGTGTAGAGATTAGTCCACTGCAATAGAGATGGCTGAAACATCAGCAAAGGGTTTGGGCAGAGGCACCCGAACCACACAAGCACACACTAAGTAAGTATAGGAATACTCATGTACAGGATTTATGCCTTACTTACCATTGGTGGGATAAGAGGTAGGCCCACTTTTTGTTTATTTGGATAACCAAATATACTCTATATATCTTACTACTTTTGTACGTTCAAGAAGGAGGAACCCATCACTCACTATTTAGATGTAATACCTTTGTCTGCCAGCTGTGTCCTTTGAAATGCAATTGGTCCGGAGTGGATTCATTCTGCAACCATCTTTCCCCATGAGGGGAGATTTCCAGGCTGGCAAAGACAATTCATTAATAATATTCTTATAGCTACAGTATGTCCACAAAGTTAAAAATCATTTTCCGGTCTCTCTCACTGATGATTACAATTAGTATAAATCTCACATTCTACATCTCCGTGTTGGGAAAATCTTTCTTTGAAGAGCACGTTACCACCCAGAGGGAGAGGAAGAGACAATAAGGAAAGTGAACAGAGGCTATTGCTTTTTCTGTGTGTAGAACCGTGATAAATTGTTCTAGTTTAACCATTCAGGATTCCAAACCTTTTGACGCATGTATGACAGTCCATTTAGACACATTAGTTACATAAAACTCACTGGCCAGGGTCAGTAGTCTTTGCCCTTTAAGTTTAGATTATTTTAAAGGGCCCCCTATAAAAATTTTTACTGTAGCTGAAGCCTCCCACCAAAACACACTTTCCCAATACTTCACCTTTCTTATTGATTTCCCTGGCAACGAATCCTAACTTGAAGTCCGCCTGGTCCATCAATGACTCTCTGCCCACCTCCTTTATGGCTTTGTGAGCTTGTTCACCTGTAAGCAGGTGAGCACTGTAGTGGACGTAAGTCATTGGCTGTGCATTACTCACTGAGAGATGCAACCCAGGAGACAGAGTCAATTGGTGAAGGATCGCAGCGGCCACTGTGTATGGGGCTTTCTATGGGGCTGTGTATTGGACTTTCTATGGGGCTGTGTATTGGACTTTCTATGGGGCTGTGTATGGTACTTTCTATGGGGCCAATCCTCGGGTCAGGACTCAGCCGTGTATCTGCATCTTAAGGATAAGGACATACCTTTGAAGATTGTAATGCTAACATACTGGCGAAGGAACGTGACTGGTTCAAGAGAGGTGTTAAGGAGGCCATTTATGTGAAAATAAAGAAACCAAGCCTAAATAGAGGTGGGGGGGTTCGACACCAACTGTCTGCCATGTACAATGCTGTTTTAACACACCTTACTCTGGGCGTTCCTATAACACCTCTTAGCCACTATCTAATCACACCCTTAACACCTGGCTGTGATATGCTAATTGGGATTTTCCAGGGTACATAATTGCCACAGATTCTTGTACAAGTCATTCTGAATTGAGAAAGCCAGTCGGATGACTAGCAAAACGTCTTCAAGAACTACATTTCAAGTCCAGTTGATCTAATTGAATACAACAGATATTCTTCAAATAATACACAAAGAAAGAAACACCATACTGCAACACTGCAAAAATTTGGATTATATTAAAAATCCTTTATTGTAGCTAGGGATGTTCTAAAAATGCCATTCGCCTCACATATAATATAAAGTGCATACCAGTATTATAAAATCCCTATATATATTAAATAAAAGGCAATCTCCCTTTTAAAGAGTCATTAAGTCAGAAAAAAATCTATATCTAAGTACAAGCCGAGGTTCTTATTTTTACCTGAAAAACTAGTAAAACCAATTGACTAGAGAATAAGCAGAGGGGAGATGTTCTCCCATAGACAGACCATATAGTTCCACTGTCTTCTAGAAATCCCCATAGAAAGTCCTTACACAGCCCCATAGAAAGTCCCATACACAGCCCCATAGAAAGTCCAATACACAACCCCATAGAAAGTCCAATACACAGCCCCATAGAAAGTCAAATACACAGCCCCATAGAAAGTCTAATACACAGCCCCATAGAAAGTCCTATACACAGCCCCTAGAAATCCCATACACGCCCTAGAAAGTCCAATACACAGCCCCATAGAAAGTCCAATACACAGCTCCATAGAAAGCCCCATACACAGCCCCATAAAAGTCCAATACACAGCCCCATAGAAAGTCCTATACCAGCCCCATAGAGTCCTATACACACCCCATAGAAAGTCCCATACACAGCCCCATAGAAAGTCCAATACACAGCCCCATAGAAAGTCCAATACACAGCCCCATAGAAAGTCCTATACACACCCCATAGAAAGTCCAATACACAGCCCCATAGAAAGTCCATACACAGCCCCATAGAAGTGCCTATACAACACAGCCCATAGAAAGTCCCATACACAGCCCCATAGAAAGTCCAATCACACCCCATAGAAAGTCCTATACACACCCCAGAGTCCCTACACAGCCCCATAGAAGTCCTATACACAGCCCCATAGAAAGTCCCATACACAGCCCCATAGAAAGTCCTATACACACCCCATAGAAAGTCCCTACAGCCCCCCATAGAAATCCAATACACAGCCCCATAGAAAGCCCAATACCAGCCCCATAGAAAGTCCATACAAAGCCCCATAGAAAGTCCTATACACAGCCCCATAGAAAGTCCTATACCAGCCCCTAGAAAGTCCATACACAGCCCTCATAAAAGTCCTATACACAGCCCCATAGAAAGTCCTATACACAGCCCCATAGAAAGTCCCATACACAGTGTTATATTCATATTGTTCACATGGCCTTGTGGTAGATAAATAGGCTTAGCAACATAAGCCCTGAAGTGAAACATATGGTCTATCCCAAACCAAGAGAAGACAAGATTTAATCAACATGCAATCTTCAAAGCAGCTAGAATCACACCTGTTGTAGCGACAAATGGATTTTACAACAGTGATTGTTAAATACCCCAGTAATCAACATGCAATCTTCAAAGGAGCTACACAATAGGTCCAGAGTATAAACAGATGCACCATACATGTTCAAAGCAACTCCAGCAAAAGGGAACCACACCTGTGGAGCGACAAATGGACTTTACAATATTGATTATCCATATGAATGAAAGTACCATGGATGGCTTTCGCCGCCCTGGAAGCAGTCAAACAGTTGGTCCAACATTTATTGGGAATATAATACTGCCACCCTCAGGTGATATCAACTATCCATTCCTGGACGTATACTGACCCCTACAGGATGGTAAAGTATGGTACTAGGAGGAGTCTAGTATAACATCACTTGATTGGCTGGGACTTTCTCAGGGTGTGACTATCCTAAGTAGAGGTGGAGTTTGAGTTATGAATGAGAGTGATGGTCCAATTTGTATATAAGGAAGCCCCCAAAAGGCCTCAGTAGGGAGTTCTTTTTACTCTTTGTAACTTCCTTTAGCTAGACGCTATAACATCTTGGAGCGTTACCATTTCTTTGTTACCTTTATCTTTATTTTCTTTCTACTTAATAAACCTTTGAAAATCTTTAGCGCTTGCATTTCCCTTTACAAAAAGTAGTTTAAGGCTCATCTCAACGTATCCAACACACAGCCCCCATAGAAAGTCCAATACACAGCCCCATAGAAAAGTCCAATACAACAGCCCCATAGAAAGTCCTATACACAGCCCATGAAAGTCCTATACACACCCCATAGAAGTCCTATACACAGCCCCATAGAAGTCCCATACACAGCCCCATAAAAGTCCCATCACAGCCCCATAAAAGTCCATACACCCCCATAGAAATCCATATACACATCCCCATAAGAACAGTTCCTATACACAGCCCCATAGAAAGTCCTATACACATCCCCAGAGAAGCTCCCCTATACACAGCCCATAGAAAGTCCATACACAGCGCCATAGAAAGTCCATACACAGCCCCCATAGAAAGTCCCATACACACCCCATAGAAAGTCCATACACAGGCCCCATAGAAATCCCATACACATCCCCATAGAAAGTCCAACACACATCCCATAGAAAAGTCCATACACTCCCCATAGAAAGTCCAATACAACCATAGAAGTCCACCATAGAAAAGTCCCATACACCAGCCCCATAGAAAGTCCCATACACACAAGACCCATAGAAAGTCCAAATAAAATAATCCAATAACACAAAGTCCTCAACATAAAATCCACCATGAAAGCAATAAACACAGCATAAAAGAAAAGCCCATAAACATAAACCCATAATACAAACAAGATACCATAGAAAAAAGTCCATAACAACAGAAAACTCCCCACCCTCCACACAGCCCCATCCCTTCCAAGTCCCATCCCCCCTCCCCGATTGTCCCATACACTACCCTCTCAAATCCATCCCTCCTACCACCCCATCCCCGATCCACATCCCCGCCCCCTCCCAGCATCCCCCCCCGTCCAACACAACCACCCAACTACACCTCCCCATAGGAAGTCCCCATACACACCCCATAGAAAGTCCCCCTACACAAAGGCCCCATAGAAAGCCACATACACATCCCCATAGAAGCCCAATATCAACATGCCCCACTAGAAGAGTCCCAATACAAACAGCCCCAATAGAAAGTCCCCGCATTACACAGCCCCATAACGCCAATACGCCCATAAAGTCCAACATACGATCCCATAGAAAGTTCCCACCGCACACCATAAACCACCCCCATAAGAATCCCATAAAAATATACAATAAAATATAACTACCCCTCCTTCCCCCAATCCCTCTCTTTCTCCTCCCTCTAACTCTCCCCCTCCCCCCCCCCCTTCCCCCTCCCTTCCATCCTCCTCCTCCCCCTCCCTCTCCCCCCCCTCTCTCCCCCTCCCCCCCCCCCCCCCCCTCCTCTCCCCCCCCCCCCCCCCCTCCCCTCCCCTCCCTCCCTCCACCCCTCTCTCACAAAAGGCCCCTTCCAATATGCACAACATAAAAAACACCTCAACCCATAAAATACTCCAACAACAAAATTACAATAACACAAAAATAAACACACTCAATCAAAAAAAAAATTATAATAAAAAAAAAAATAATAAGAAAGAAAAATTTAAACACACATCCCCATAGAAAGTCCACCAATAAATACACACCAAAAAGCCAAACCCATAGAAGTCCAAATCCCAAGACACAACAATCCACCCATAGCAAAGTCCCCACCAAATACACACCCCCATAAGAAAGGCCCCATACTACACAGCCCCAGAAAAGGCCCCCGAGAATTGGCTCTTCTGTGCTGGGCCATACGTTGATGCAGTTGCTGTTTCCTAAACAGAGGAGCTGCCCTACAAAACTGGTACTGACCACTTATATTAACTTTATTCTTTACTCTATATCTGTACCGCCGTTCAGCACATTCTCTGACCATGATTTTGTATTGGTGAATGGAATAATTTGCTCTCATTGTAGGAACTAGAAATACCGTAACAGTATTATAAAAGGGTAACTGTGATCTCCATACAAGAACCCTTTATTGAAGATAAGGGCACTTCAAACAAGCATAGGATGTCACTGGCTTTTCTGGATCTTAAGTTAGAGGCTTGTAAAGTTACAGTTCCCAGACTGCCCTGTCTCTGCGTCTCTATGACAGGCATGTGTTGTAAGCTGTTTCATAAGCTCCATCCCCAAAAATCGATCTTTTCTGAAGCTAGTTAAGCCCATACATGGGCAGATGTTTTTCTGATAACAATCAGAAATACAATTGGAAGAGCCAGATTTCCACTTGAAATCAGCGGGAGATGTGGATTTGAAGTTGGGGTTGGTCAGATCTTTGTTTTTCAGACAAACTGCTCGATATTGTCAAGCAGTCAATCGGAAAAACAGCATACACATTATCGATATTTTAAGCAATTTGATCGAATTTGCCAAATCACTCAAAATGTCAATCATGTGTATGGGGGGGGGGCTTTTTAAATAAAGGTCACTTGTATGGAGACCACGATTCCCCTTTAACAAACTGGTTAACAACATATTCAGTGCCTATTTGGGTGATAATGGAAAGACAGTTATCTATTCCATTCTTTACTGCAGACAAACTAGAAGGTTGGAAGTTACTGCTTTTCAGAAAGGTACCAGGAAGTGAAAATGATTGGCTAGTTGTTAAAAGTTGTTTGGAACGAATATTGTATTGGTTTGCTAGTTAAAGGGAAAGTCAAGAATGCGCATAGAAGACAGAGTCTTGCGGCGGGGAAGCGAGCAATTGGGTAAGTACCTTTTGTATGTAATATGTATGACTTTGTATAACCTCTATTACCCTGTATGTAATGTATGACTATGTCATTGTAAAGTGCCATGTTGGCGCTATATAAATCCATAATAAGTAGCTTACCTTCTCTCCTGGCTCCTGATCGTTTTATTGAAGAACGGGAGGCAAGACACAGCTCCTTTACCTCCCGTTCTTCAAGTAAAGTAAATGGCCAAACTTTATTTTTTCAGTTGGAGATACCCTTTAAGATCTAAAACAACTTATTACGAGCTTGTGGTCTATTGGTAGAATTATTTTGTTGACATGTTGGGTAAGAAACAGAGGAAGAGACGTAAACCAATGAAAATGAACTTTATTAAAATCATTTTTATCAAACATAAGTTAAAATAACTTTTTTTCATGAAACAGAAGCTAGGAATATTTTTTTTTTTTTTACAATCACGAATACGAACACATTCCGACAACTGTTTACACGCCATCATTTAAATAAAACACGGTTTGAAAGCGTCAATAAATATTAAATCTGGTCCAGTAGAATTTATCTGTCACAGCCTTGAAAATGAAGGTAAATCCCTGAATGTGCTTTGATAGTGATGTAAAAAATAAAGATTGCTCATTTCATTGCTTATAAAGTTTAGTATGGGTAATTTATGGCAGAAAAACATGCCCCAGTGCATTATGGGATGTGGATAATATTCTAGGGGAAGTAAATATATTTTTTACTTTCTTGTTATTAAAAAAAATCATAAAATATGTTCGAGGACATTTAATTTACGCTAGAAGCGTAAAACATTGTCAAGGTCATCACAAACAGCAACCGATAAGAAGCAGAAGCTAATGTATGTGTGTATCTGGGGATGCTTCATTGCTAATACTCCTGGTCCTCCACACTGCTCTTGTAAATGTTATGCTGATGGATAGTAAGATAGTACCGTGTATGCAGCATATTGTCTATAGCAAACAGAGATCCAACTTTTCCAGCCCCCTAGAGGTGACCCATCTAATTACATTACAGTTGCATCCATAACGGCAATAAGGGCTAGTCCACTCTGCTGCGTTTTTTGTTTGTTTGCACATGCGTTTGTGTTTTTTTTAAGATCATTGAAAACGTGGCAACGCACCGAAAACGCGCGTTTTCGGGTGAGTTGCAATTGCAATTTGCGTTCTGCATTTTTAATTGCAAACGCATGCGTTTTCCTATACCTAATGAAGAAAACGCATGCGCAAACACAAGAAAATCGCATATGAAATCGCAATTTCTCTCTTCCTGAACAGACTGAGATCTAATATATTAGCTTGGGATCTGTCACAGAAACAGGTCACTTACAGGACCTAACTCTAAATTGCAAACTGCCCTACATTTTCACTTTACAAACACAACTTATTTTACTTCCAAATCACTACCAAGGTTTAAGAAAGTTCCATTTTCCCCTATAATCCTATGGGATATTCTTTCTATAATCCTAATTAGTGCTATACATAAACAGAAAGCAAGCAAACATAAAAATTCAATTACAGGATAGGGAAGTCACAGTTCTACTAATTTTACCATATTTGCTAAATGTAGCAGCACAAAACAGACATTAATACAAAGAGGGAAGGGACTGAGGTATAAACTCTGTTAATTACAAAGGTTAAATAAAATATAGCAGCAAGTACTGAAACTGTAGACAGTAGATGGATTATCTGGATAATGGCACTTTGTATCTTGAAGTAGGACATGATTGTGTGACGTTAAAAGAGGAACAATCTACAACACATCAAGCCCCCTATCATAGATAGATACAAAGTATCTCATCAGACCCCCTTACGCTATTTCCCTGCCGATATCACACTGATCATATCTGAGCCAGTGGCATGGAAAGGGGGAGGAGTTAAAATTGACTGGAGAGCTTTTCTAGTATTTCTAGTCTAATTTATTACAAATAAACCAGTACCATTTCATTTCTTAGGAAATTATTTTCAGAATTCCTGATGTGTTTTACTGCCAACAAAACGCTAAGTTCAAATTTCAATGATTTGTCCTAAAATAAATCATATATATATACTTCTCCTTCATGCTCCTGGTATGGCTAGCAGATTAGCAAAAAAGATAAACTTTCTCACTACTTTCCTGTTATTACTTTATCCTTATAGAAATGTATTTAATTTCCTAGACAAGATGTTCATCTCCTCATTTTCCCCCCAGAAGGAACAAACACTAAAATTTAATGACTTTGATGAATTGTGGTACAAACACAAACCTTTCCAGCTGACCCCCATGTAGCATTGTAATGCTGTAAATTAGAGTGTTAAACCTGCATTCGAAATGTATTTTTCTTCGGCCTTGTTTGGGAGCAATATGGGACTAATACAATTGTTTTATCTGTTCATTTAACAAAAACAATAACCCAGTGATAAAAAATAAAACCTACTGATTTTATTTCTACTTAATAGAAACGTCTATAACATCTAAAACTAATTTTACATCACTTTTAAGTGCACTTCCTTGCACTCAAGTACTACCGGTAGTTGAAATAAAAATAATCCTTATTAGCTACAGTTTATTAGAAAAATATCCCTGAGTATTTTTATTTGCCAAATAGGACCCACTGTGAAACACAGTAGAAGTGGTAATATTCATTAAGGCATCGTAATATAAGAGTAGAGTTTGGATGGGAGATATTGGGACTTATTTATATTATGTACAAATGTCACTCTCATCTCCCCTATATCTGTGGCAAAACATATATATCAGGAGGGTTTTGGGTAAACAAAAACATTTACACAGCAATCCTATCATCATTTTAAACATCAGAATCACTTTATGTTACTTTTCAGAGATGTAGACCACAATTGTACAATATCTATATTGTTTCTATTTTCTTTCACATTATAAACACAAATGTATAATTTGTTGGCCTCTGACATTCATATATTGTCTATAGGATTGTATCAGAGAGATACCTACTGAAATAAGTCCTAGTTCACATAGCAGCTTGGACATGGCAGAAAGTTTCCAGATTTGAGTTCCCTTATCCAAGTATTATTTGTTTGTATATTCTAAACAAATACTCATAATTTAGCAATAATTGTTGATTATGTAGCTAAGGAATATTAAGATGGGGAAACTTAGCTAACCAGGGTAGGTAGTTATGACATGAGGGTCTATAGAGGTAGTTTCCTCAAAAAGACCCTTAATTACATAACAGGTAATCCAAAGGAAAAACACAACCCGGTTTTACAATGGCCTTAATGTGCGCTAGTCAAAGTCTCTGTTTTGGGTCAGTAATTTAAAAAGGCAAATCAATTTTATTATCTTCTTTCAAAAGTTAATTGGACCAAGAAATGGTTCTTTTATTGGACGGGTGGATAAGGCCTTGTATATGATTGGCCTAGTTCTGGCTAATCATAATCTTCCCTGCAAAATCCACATCTCAGATAACCAGTTCTCTCCTCTCTGCAGAGAGTGTCCCCTTCTTGAAAACTGGACCTGCCTCTGATGGGTCAACTTTTCTTTGCTAGATCTGTCCATATTTAAGGTCTGTTCTTCTCAAATTGTGGGACAATTCCAATATCTTCCTGATAGATCAAATTCTCTGGGTCGTTCTTTCTTGAGTTCACTTCGGCCAACCTGGATAAGTAATTCTAGAAGTTGTAAAACATAAAATTAATTAAAATACCATGAGAAAACTATGGCTGTCTCTATATGGCTCGGTCTACACAAATATATATATTCAATAATTTTCAATTCAATAAATTTGAAAATTTTTAATTTTCATTCATTGATTCCTTCCAATCTCATTGACAAACTTAAGGTCTTAAGGTTGCATACACACGTGTGATCGAGGGGGCCGGGCCGCGGCGCATGATGTGAATACACTGCCGTTTCATCCAACAATTGTGCCGTGTATGGGCACTTTGTCGGCCGTTCAGGCCTGGCTCGTTGCCCGATCTGCCAGGCGGATCATCATCGAGCCCCCCGCAATCACATGTGTGTATGAGGCTTTATCCATCATCCAGATAAGTTTAAAGCACAACTATATCTCCAATCTAGTTCCAGAATTTCGGATCCAAAAATTACCCAATGGAGTACAGATACTCTCGCCCTGATACAGCCATTTACTAGCCCGCGGCTGGTAATAAGCTTTCCACTTGAATAAAACTCATTAAATTAGAGGCTTCTCGTGTTTGTTTTTATTGAACAAGTAGCAAAGGATCCAGAAAACCATTCTAGAGAGAGAAGCTATTCCAGCCCAAAAGAGAGAAAATCCAAATCTTGGCAACTCCCCATAACAGCACTTCGAATTCTTACAATAAACCATAATCAAAGCATCAAACTGTGAACTGTAAAAGCCACCGAAACATGTTTTCAAGCCATTCCGCCCCATGTATTGTTTTATAGAATTTAATCAGTCACAGTGCCAGGATTTGTATAATATAACAGGCTTAATTAAGAGCTGGTAAAAGTTGCTCTGTGACATAAGGGTTATTAGAATTTGAATGTCGGGGCTATAAACCTCTAACTTAACCGTAGATTAATGGCAACACGGAGTGCATGGGTATTAGAAATGACTAACAGAACAGCTGGCCTCTCGCGAAGTGAAGTGTAGCTAATGTCATGCACTTACACTCTGTAATTGAAAGCATCTGTCTTCAGGCTTCAGTGTCATTGAGAAAGCTTATGGTATAATGGGAAAGTGAGTTTTATAAGGCGGAATATTAACGCTACACAAGTGCTGCTCTAGAGACTGTGAAAATGCAGTGATATCTTATATCTGTCCGCCTGGTGGGTCCCCAACTCCATCTGCTTGTACTGTATCTAAAGAGCAAAGTAAGAAGGTTTCAATAAGGCAGCTCTGGAGTGAGATTAGCAATGCCCCAAACCATCCGCTCTGCATGAATGATAAATAAATACAGACCTACAAGTTATCCAGTATCCAGCAATGCAAACAGAACAAAATACCACTGCACACACCAATTTGAATGATTGATTATATACTAGATTTCCGTAGTTTAGCTACATGATGTGGATAGGGACAGGCCAGTTACATTGACTGGAGCCACCACCATACTTCTATGTAATTCCTAAACAAAGATACTCAGTCCGCCCCATCCCCTAGCTCAGTGATCTCAGACATGCTCGGTGTAATCACCCAGGGATATAGAGACAAATTGTCCAGTTAGATACTTTGTATGTGTCTATAAATACAGCCGGAAGTTTGGGGAGTTTTGAACCTTATTTTCAGTGCTGTAATAAGTAATAACAAATAAAAATCATTGAGACCCCATTAGGGTCACTGAATGATTGGCGGGAAGGTACCTGCAGGTTTTTGTAGTGCACACGACTCCGACAGTGAGAGGTTTTGGCTGTTAACTCACTGGTGTAGAATAGGCCACACAGTTTGCAGAAAAAGCCGGTCCGCGGAACCACAAATTCAACACCTTTCAGAAAAAGATAAAACAGATTAGTAAACAAAATAATTCAAATATTACAGGGCCTGTGTAATAAAAGTTCTTATTAAAAATGGTACTAAATCGCGCCTTAATCAGCGGCTGATATGTCTTTACAGGGGCGGCAAGTCCCCAGTATTTGATAAAACATGAATTCCTAATATACCAACTGGTTACACTGTCACCTCCTAATGTAGAGAGAAGGAAAGCAGTGAATGGACCTGCCTTGTACCTCACTGATAGTAACTAATCTACCCACTGGTTACAGTTTCACCTCCTAATGTAGGGAGAAGGAAAGCAGTGAATGGACCTGCTGTGTATCTCACGGATAGTAACTAATCTACCAACTGGTTACACTGTCACCTCCTAATGTAGAGAGAAGGAAAGCGTGAATGGACTGCCTTGTACCTCACTGATAGTAACTAATCTACCCAACTGGTTCAGTTTCACACCTCCTAATGTAGGGAGAAGGAAGCAGTGAATGGACCTGCTGTGTATCTCACGGATAGTAACTAATCTACCAACTGGTTACACTGTCACCTCCTAATGTAGAGAGAAGGAAAGCAGTGAATGGACCTGCCTTGTATCTCACCAATAGTAACTAATCTACCAACTGGTTACACTGTCACCTCCTAATGTAAGGAGAAGGAAAGCAGTGAATGGACCAGCTGTTAAATATACACTTATAATAATCTGCTATAACATAAAGGGACTATTAGGAGTGGAGTTTAGTAAATTTACAAATAGAAATAATAAATAAAGTCCTACCAGCAACAAAGGCAAAATGTCCCAAAAATACAGATGACACTGGACCTAATACAGAAACACACATACACATCTAGTATACCAGGACAGTCCAACCATTGGTCCACCAGATGTCAAAAGACTACAACTCCCAGAATTTCTTGCCAGGACTTTGGATATACCTCCTGTATAGTACATTGTAATATAAAAAAAAAGTTCCCTGATCTGCTCGTGCTTATATATGGTCACGTATATGGTCGTATAATGTGTATTTTAACTAGTATGCTCTGTATTGTGCAGATAGCTGTTTAAATAAATAATAATAATAATAAATTCAGCCCGTTCCAGTCTATGGAACCTATCAATTTAAATGTTACCGTCGTAAGGACAAAGATATAAAGTTACTTGCCTAAGCTTACAAGTATTTGGCACCAAACGCTGCATCAGACATTTCTACTCGAGACAGAAGTATCTTGGCCAAATGAACAGAGCAAAAATGTTCTGTTCGTTCTTCTGGCAAACAATACAAAGGCTTGTGAATGGGTCATTTGTATACCCAAGGCGCAGAGTATTTTAAGTAATCTTATCAGAATGTACTAGGTGACAGGTTTGCCATCAGCTAGGAACAGAGAAACAGAGTTTTACATTTGCAAAATATCTAAAGGCTTATCTGGTTTGACTGGCATATTAATGGCCATATTTCGAGTGCACCAAATGCCTAGTCAGTTAGATACTGGGTTCACAATGTCATTTAAAGGGGAAGCTGGTGTTAATGAAAAGTCATTTCCAATATGTTTTGTCCAACCCTTAATGAAGTGCTGTAAAGACATTTCAAGGGGTATTTAAATGCAGCCGCAGGTCGCAAAACCAGGGTTAAAGTCATGCTAAGCGATTCCTTTTAAGAACCAGAAACAACTCACCTAGAGGGATGCTAAGTTCACTGAACACATCCTCTTGTTCCCACGCAGGTGGTGAATGGATTTCCTTGGATTCACATTCTTGGGTTATTGAAGACTTTACCTCCAAAGATACAGAATTACCTAAAATGTAGAACACAAGTCATTTTCAATTGCTGGATACGCATTAGATTATACCAAATCTGCACATGAAGAATGATTTGTGTTTTGTATATAGATCTGGATCAATGTAAAAACGCAAAACGCAATCGAACACATTGGAAATCGCGGGCATTTTTTCATTCCCATGATTTCCATTTTAATCAATTCATCCCAACAACCAATGTTCCATTTATTTGTTGATCTGCCTCCTATTTCTTTAGATATCCAATCTGGACCATCTTACATGTCAGCTGTCAATCATGAGCCATATTATCATAAACTATTCTGTGGTGAGCAGTTCTGCTATAGCTGGAATGGTGACAGAGTTTTTAGACTTTAGTTTTTTATGTAGGAAATTCCCTCTCCCAGTGCTGCCTCATAGTGATTACTGAGCATGCTCATAGAGTCTGGTTAAATGGAAGGGGGAGTGGTTAAAAGAGGGAGGGGGATACTGAGCCTTAGCAAAGCAAGTTCTGAAGGTTCCACAAACCAAGAAGGAAATTAATGGAATATCTATATTACTAAACGACAGTTGTAGATATACACCTGACAACTAACTTTCTGTGTCTACAAGGAACGGATAAGATTAGTCAATCATTTCTGACCTGCCTGTTCTAGTAGCCGGTACCCTATAGATGTGTATTTGGCTGATGATATAGGAAAAGGAATATATATTCTTTAGTTACCAGAATCTTCTTCTCTGTCTTCATGGCTTTTTTCCTGAGAGAGAATGTCTATAGTTTTATCATCTGCCTGAGAGTCCTTTCTGTTACACATGTCTATGCAGTCATCTACACTTTTGGCTTCTTTGTAGCTTGGACTTGGAAGGCCCGTTGAGTTGTTTAGACTGTTGGGAACCCCTGATAAGTTTTCTTTCTCAGAAAGCTCCAACTCTTCTAATTTCTGTTCAGAATGAAGGTTTAAATCTGGTTCAGAACAGCTACTACCCGGGCTGGCACTTTCTCTTGCTGACGTACAGCTCATGGCTATAGAAGCCTCGTGTGGTGATGAACAATTACTGCCGGTTATACGGCTGCACCTGCAACCTAAGTCTATACTGCAGATCCCACGAGAGCACATCTGAATGCAGCTGGAAGTGTCCTTGGTTACGACAGGAACAATTTCTTCAAGTTCAGTGATGTCTGGCTCTACAATTAAATCTTCCTCTCCAACTTCATCCACAGTCACAAGTTCTTCCATGTTGGTTGGGTACCATGCCTCTCCTAATTCACTTCCACTTTCCCATTCATCATCCTGTAAAAAAAAAAAAGGATTATAAACTGCAATACACAGAAATGAATCCATCTTGTTCCATCCATGCAAGATATGGGTCAATGGTATCAATGATGTAAGAGGCCTGAGACCAGGATACCCACAGACATTTATTGTCATTCTAACTGCTCCTGGATAGGGATGGCCGGTTCGCGGATCCGAACCCGGATCCGCCGCGGATTTATCCCGTTCGCGAACGGCGGATTTTTCCTGGATTTTCCGCCTTCCGAACCGCGGATTTCTCGTATTTTTGAAAATTTTCGAAATTACGAGATTTTTCGTATTTTCGAGAATTTTCGAAAATACGTATTTTCGAAGATTTTCGCAAAATACGAGGATGTCTCTTATTTTCGTAAATACGTAGTTTTCGAAATTACGAGGATTACTCGTATTTTCGGAAAATAAGTTTTCGAAAATTTCCGAAATTACGAGATTTTTTCGTATTTTCGGAAATTTTCGAAAATAGGCGAAAACTCGAAAATTTTCGAAAATACGAGAAATCACGTAATTTCGAGAATATTTTTCATTTTAATGGGTCCGCTCGCGGATTTTCGAATTTTCCTCGAGCGGACCGGATTTTGCGAAGTTCGGACATCTCTACTCTTGGACAAATGTGACAAATAAACAGATATTTAATGTTACTAATTACAGCACAGTAGAATACTAGCCATTCCATGTTCAGTCCGTGCTTACCAGACCATTTCCCTGCCTACTTGGACATTAATACCGTCTCCATCTGACCATTAGCTCATAATTAGATTAAAATGAACCTGGAGATGTTCCCAGAACATTTTCTCCAACGTGTATATTCATTAAAAACAACTGGTGAGCCAAAGAAATGACTTGTCTCACAGGATAAAATCTATACAATATCACAACCACCAATAAGACATAACCCTACACCGAGACGTGCATGTTGGGTGGAAATATTAAGCCTGCCAATCCTTTTCGCAGACCGAGCTAAGCAAAGTTAAACAAACTGATGTTTAGATATCCAATTAGCCCTAAGTAAAGTTACATGGGGAGGTCAAAGCAGGGCAGTTCCTTCAGACAGCAGCAATCCAGTGCCGTCCATATACCATGTCAACTGCTGCAGATAAAATAACAGGAGTTACTGGGATCATTTTCATCAATGAATACAGTTCTTATTTTAGGTCTCAAATGCAGATACCCACCTTAATGACCTGCAGATCAACACTACAAATTGCTGATTTATTATTAGATTAAAGCGCATTCTATGGATTAACTAAAGCCTTATGGCATTAGATTATAAAACTAGAAGGGAACTAATGTTACCAATGTAGTGTGGATTCTTCCAGGTTCTTGCTTTGAAAACTTTAGGTCCCTGTGTGTCTTAGACAACTATCCTGCAAATTTTACATTTTGAAAAATAAAAAGCACCTGGGGCAGGGCGTTTGGATTAATTGCTCCTACCTCCCAATATTGTTTTGTTAAGGAGCTACAGCACATACATTTTTTAACTGCCAGGTTAGTGCCCTGGGCCTTCCTGTATGAAAGATAGCACTCAGGAAGACTGGTAGACACAGATTTTTTTTTTGTGTGCTGCTGGGAGGTAGGAAGTACCAATCCTACCTTTCTGCCCCAAGTACTTAACTGTTTTTGAAATAACTTTATACTCAATACAGTTCTCCTTGAATATAAAACCTATAGTTTTTTAATACAAATGCCCAAGCAGAATATCCTATAATGATTCTAAACGAAGATCTATAAAATGAATGGACTTGGAATTGTTCACACTATGCCAGACGGAAGAAAAAACACACCGTGGGGGCACTAGTATGTATAGTGGACAGATCCACTCAAAATATAAACAGGGAGATTCAATAAAAGTTCTTATCGTTTAAAATGGTGCTAATTTTGCCCCAACCAATCTGATGTAAGCTTACAAATGTTAAATAAGATCTGATTGGTTGGGGCAAAATTATCACCATTTTAAACGATAAGAACTTTTATTGAATAACCCTGAAAGTGTATAATAGTATAGAATATAGCTACGAGGTGCTCTATGATGATAATATAATAAAAATAATGATTGTTTTGCCGTATTAGTCCAATATATGTAGTAAAAAGTACTGTGATACTTTTAATGGACTAACAGTTTATTTTAGTAGACAAGCTTTCGAGGGATCAACCCTCTTCCTCAGGTCAGAATCAGAGCGCAAGCGTTCTGGAAAAAAATCGTCCATTGCACGCACTCGGAAAACTGCTCTGCAATTCTCACGCCCTAACAACGCAAGCTTGAGAAGACGCTGCAGGGTGATCTCTACCTAAAATGCTCCATTCGTTGGAAAGGATCATTGCCTTTAAAAAGTGGACCGATCAACTAATCATTTTCCATGTAATCATTGATGCTTTTGTATTGTTTACTAGTTAAAGAAGATACCGTATATACTCGAGTATAAGCCGAGGTTTTCAGGCTTTAAAAATAGCCTCAAAACCCGACCTCGGCTTATACTCGGGTCATGGTAAATGTTCACAATCTGCTGCTGCTTATCGGTACTTCTCTATGTAACCGGCTACCTGTAACTTAATTCTCTCGATCCTGCTGGCACTCTGCACGCTGAGCTGCATGTCCGTACTCGGCGGCTGTCTAACTTACTGTCCAGCGCCGAGTAGTGACATCACTACTCGGCGCCGGGCAGTAAGTTAGACAGACGCCGAGTACGGACATGCAGCGCAGCGTGCAGCGTGCCAGCAGGACCCAGAGAATTACTAAGTTACCCGTAGCTGGTTACATAGAGAAGTACCGGTAAGAGCCAGCAGATTTTGTAAAGATTTACCACCTCACTCCCTGAACTGGGGGGCTCTCTAAGGGGGAATGTTTTTGGTGGTGGGGGTGCTGTCCATAAAAAGCCCCATTCCTTTGCACTAAAGGGGTTTGGAAACTAAAACTCCCGCTAATAAAGCATGCTGGGAGGTTGTAATTTCCAAAACATCTGGAGTGCCAAGGAATGAGGCTTTTTATGGACAGCAGAGTTCCCATAATTTCAACCCTCGGTTATACTCGAGTCAATCATGGGTTCTTACTTTTTGAGGTAAAAATATGTACCTCGGCTTATACTCGGTGCGGCTATACTCGATAATACGGAAGCATACCTAGAAAATCTCGAAAAAAACACCTTTAAAGAATACGAAAAAAATAAAAAAAAAAATCAAAAAAAAAAAAAAAAATAAAAAAAATTAAATTATTGTAACTTACTGTACCCAAGGCTTTTCGAAATCTAACTCTATAAAGTAAATGTCTGACGAAGCTCTACATCAAAAGACTTATTTTTCTATAGACTCAATTCTGTTTATTAGAAAAATACTGCAAGTTTTCCATGATTCTTTTCTCTGTTTACATGAAATGTACTTACCTTGTTTGTAGGGCAGTTTGAAGTTCTCCACTTTATCCTTAGAGGAGTCAATTATGGTCCATTGTTTCATCTGCCTTTACGTCTGTAAGAGAGAGTATATATATTGAATAACAAAAAATATAGAATAATAATACCAAACAGTAATAATTTCATGCCATTAACCACGTGTTTATGAAGGTTCTTATTATCCAGGTCATAGTACAGTATATCTGAATAGTCATCCATCCAGGTTAAGGTATATCTGTATATTCATCCAGGTGGGAATATTACAGATATACATGACCTGGATGATGAATTACAGATACACCTGACTGGATGGATGAATATTACAGATATCCATGACCTGGATGGATGAATATTACAGATATACCATGACCTGATGGATGAATATTACAGATATACATTGACCTGGATGGATGAATATTATAGATATACCGTGGATGGATGAATATTACAGATATACCGTGACCTGGATGGATGAATATTCAGATATACCATGACCTGGATGGATGAATATTATAGATATACCGTGACCTGGATGGATGACATTTACAGATATACCATGACCTGGATGGATGAATATTACAGATAACCGTGACCTGATGGATGATATTACAGATATACCATGACCTGGATGGATGAATATTACAGATATACCATGACCTGGATGGATGAATATTACAGATATACCATGACCCTGGATGGATGAATATTACAGATATACCATGACTGGATGATGAAAATTACAGATTATACCGTGACCTGGATGGATGAATATTACAGATATACGAGACCTGGATGGGAATATTACAGATTACCATGACCTGGAGGATGAATATACAGATATACTGACTGGAGGATGAAATTACAGATTACCGTGACCTGATGGATGAATATTACAGATATACGTGACCTGGATGGATGAATATTATAGATATACCAGACCTGGATGGATGAATATTACAGATATACCATGACCTGGATGGTGAATATTACAGATATACCATGACCTGGATGGATGAATATTACAGATATACAGTGACCTGGATGATGAATACACGATATACTGACCTGGATGGATGAATATTACAGATATACCGTGACCTGGAGAATGAATATTACAGAATACCGTGACCGGATGGATGAATATACAGATATACAGTGACCTGGATGATGAATATTACAGATATACCATGACCTGGATGAATGAATATTACAGATATACATGAATGGATGGATGAATATTACAGATATTCCGTGACTGGATGGATGAATACTACAGATATACCGTGACCTGGATGGATGAATTTTACAGATATACCGTGACGTGGATGGATGAATATTAACGATATACCGTGATCTGGAGGATGAATTAAGATATACGTGACTGGATGGATGATTATTACAGATATACCGTACACTGGATGATAATTACAGTAACCGTGACTGGATGGATGAATATTACAGATATACCGTGACTGGTTGATGAATATTCAGATCTACCGTGACATGGATGGATGACTATTACAGATACACCGGACCTGGATGAATGAATATTACAGATATACCGTGACCTGGATGAATGAATATTACAGATATACCGTGACCTGGATGGATGAATATTACAGATATACCGTGACCTGGATGGATGAATATTACAGATATACCGTGACCTGGATGGATGAATATTACAGATTTACCGTGACCTGGATGGATGAATATTACAGATATACCTGACCTGGATGAATGAATATTACAGATATACGTGACCTGGATGGATGATATTACAGATATACCGTGACCGGATGGATGAATATTACAGATTATACCGTGACCCGGATGGATGAATATACAGATACCACGTGACCTGGATGGATGAATATTACAGATATACCGTGACCTGGATGAATGACTGTTACAGATTACCGTGACCTGGATGAAGAATATTACAGATATACCGTGACCGGATGGATGAATATTACAGATATACCGTGACCTGGATGGATGAATATTACAGATACACGTGACCTGGAGGTGATGAATATTACAGATATACAGCCTGGATGGATGAATATTACAGATATACCGTGACCTGGATGGATGAATATTACAGATATACCATGACCTGGATGAATGAATATTACAGATATTACCGGACCTGGATGAATATTACAGATTATACCATGACCTGGATGATGAATATTACAGATATACCATGACCTAGATGGATGAATATTACAGATATACCGTGACCTGGATGAGTGATATTACAGATATACCATGACCTGGATGAATGAATATTACAGATAGACATGACTGGATCAGTGAATATTACAGATATACAGGACCTGGATGGATGAATATTACAGATATACCGTGACCGGATGGATGAATTTACAGATAAACGTGACCTGGATGGATGAATATTACAGATATACCATGACCTGGATCAGTGAAATTATAGATACACATGATGCCAGGATCATGCTTCTAGCTGCAGTCTATTCAAAGTTACAGCAGTATAAATGGTTGTTTTTTCTTCTAGTACTGTGAGCTGTGTACCACCAGCACTTGCCTCCAAGTTAAAGTTGGAGCACGCCCACTGCTGGAACAAACCATCATCGCTGCATCATAAGCACCGCCATGTAACTTCTAAAGCTAGCCACAAGCCTGAAAATCTTTTCTTCCCTAAGGTGTTTGTAACTAGCTTCAGAAAATAACATTTTTGGGGGTCAGGCTTATGAAACAACTTATAAACACAGCCTGTCACATAGAAAGGGCAGTCTGGAAAGTGTAACTTATAAGCCTATAATCTAAGATCCATAGACGTTAAATACATCTATGGATCAAATCTTAAAGGTTTTGAACCTCAATAAGTCATTCTCCAGAGCGATCCAGCTCTTGACTAATTTCTTCAAAGGGATTTTCTGTTTAAAGGGGTTTGTTGTTTTTAAGGGTTGCGTTAAGAAACAAAAGCGTTTTGAACAAGAAAGTGTGTAAGAACAAGAATACTGTTTCTCCTGTGTGTATTGCTGTTTCTCTTGTTGTGTATTGCTATTTAGTATGGACAGTTTTGTTGGGGCAATGTGATCCAGCCGCATGTATGGCATATTGGAGCAACCGCCCCAAGGGACCTATGTATGTGTTCAAATGGGAGTGGGTTGCCCATTTGGAATCTAAGGTCCAGAATCTAAAGGGGAAACTTGCAGCATTGGAAAAGTCTTGACAAATCTGGGGGAAATGCAGGTACTGGCAGGGCCAGTAAACTGAAGGGTGGGAAATGGGTAGATAAGGTGGTAAAGGAAGATAGATTTGTAAGAGTCACCGGGGGAACTAGGGATGCTTCTTTCCAGCTGGTTGATACCAACAGATTTGCCGTTTAAGGCAAAGATGTGGAGGACTATGGCTCGAAGTGGCATGTATGGAGGCAGGCCTTTCCCTTGAGCACCATGGGGGACGGCCATCTCCAATACAAGGGAGGGAGAACTAGGGGCTAGAGGAAGGATAGGCATGGTGGTAGTGGACCCATTATTGAAGGGCAAATAGGGTAATCGTCACCAAACCCTAAATGCCGAACAGTGTGTTGCCTGCTGGTTGCTAGGGTTTAACATGTGGTGGATCGTGTAGACAGATTTTGGGTGGGGTCGGAGTGAAGTGACCCGGTGGTCTTGGTTCTCATTGGTGCCAATGACAAAGTTTGAGTTGGAAGTGAGGTCATTACAAATGATTTCCGGAGAATTAGGGGCCAAGTTAAAAGCAAGGACCTCAGGGTAGTGATTACAGAATACTACCGCAGCCACGTGCTACGCTAGGGAGGGCCACGGGAGCTCAAGGAGTATTAATGCGTGGCTAAGAGGGTGGTGTAAGGAGATGGGGTTGGGTTTATAGAGAACTAGGCGACTTGCTGTTGGCTACAGGCTCTTTTAGTAGAGACGGATTGCACCTCCATGGTGATGGTGCAGCTGTTTTGGGGGAGAAAGATGGCTAGGGGGTTGGAGGAGATTTTAAACTAGGTATGGGGGGGAGGAATGTTTAACTACACAGGGGTAGATAGAGAAGTTAGGGATCTGGGGGTAGTAACACAACGGAGGGAGGAGAAGGGGGAGTGGGGGCATAGAGGATAAGGAGAATGTACAACCAAGTATGGAGTAAATCAATTCATAATCAAAATGTATGTTACAAAGCAAGGAGTCTGTCTGGAAAAAACGCGGGGAACTAGAACTAATAGCTTTAAAGGAAAGGTTGATCGGGTGATCGGTTATAGCAGAGAAACATGGCTAAATGATTCACACGATGGACAGTAAAATATTGAGGATATTAAGAAATAATAAGAAAGGAGGAGGCGGAGTATGTAGTATGTTAAACAGGAATGAAGCCAAATCTAAAAGATGGAATAGATGGGGCTTTAAAGCATTATGGCAGAAATAACATGGGGTAGAGCTGTGTACAGTAAGCAAGAGGTGGGTTAAATTAATTGTGGGGTATTGTTATAAGCCACCAAATGCCGGGAGGAGGGTGAAATGAAAGATCTCCAGTGCAGTTGGTGAAGGTTGCTGGTATTGGGGCATGTTTTGGTTATGGAGGATTTTAACTACCATGACATAGATGTGGAGTAAGGGAACTGCCAGCACATCAAAAGGTATAAAGTTCTTACATTTCCATGTGAGCATTTCTTTCCCAGAATAGGGACCACGTTATAGTGTCATTTAATATAGGGAATAGCGATCTAGTGTCATTTAATATAGAGAATAGTGATCTTATATAGTGTCATTTAATATAGGGAATAGTGATCATGATATAGGGTCATTAATATAGGATAGGACCATGATGGTGTCATTAATAGGAATAGTGACATGATATAGTGTCTTAATATGGGGTATAGTAAGTTGATACGTGTCATTTAATAAGGGAATAGTCGACCATGATATGTGCATTTAATATAGGGAATAGTGATCATGATATGGGCATTTAATATAGGGAATAGTGACCATGATATAGTGTCATTTTAAGAATAGGGAACAGTGACCATGATATAGGGTCAGGGTCAATATAGGGAATAGTGACCATGATTCTAGTGTCATTTAATATAGGGAATAGGACCATGATATAGTGTCATTAATATAGGGATAGCGACCATGATATGTGTCATTTCATATAGTGGAATAGAGACCATGATATGTGTCATTTAATATAGGGAATAGGGACCATGATATAGTGTTATTTAATATAGGGGAAAAAAATAGTGACCATGATATAGTGTCATTTAATATATGGAATAGCGACCATGATATGTGTCATTTAATATAGGGAATAGCGGACCATGATATAGTGTCATTTAAGATAGGGAATAGTGAGTCATGAATAGTGCATTTAATATAGGGAATAGTGACCATGATTATAGTGTCATTTAATATAGGGAACAGTGACCATGATATAGGGTCATTTAATATAGGGAATAGTGACCATGATTATGTGGCATTTAATATAGGGAATATGTGACCATGATATAGTGTCATTTAATATAGGAAAATAGTGACCAGATATAGGGTCATTTAATATAGGGAACAGTGACCATGATATAGTGTCATTATTATAGGGAATAGGACCATGGTATAGTGTCATTAATATAGGGAATAGTGACCATGATATAGTGTCATTTGATATAGGGAATAGTGACCATGTATAGGTCATTTAATATAGGGAATAGTGACCATGATATAGTGGCATTAATTAGGAATAGTGACCAGATATAGTTGTCATTTAATATAGGAAGTGGTCATGATATAGTGTCATTTAAATAGGGAACAGTGACCATGAATAGGTGCATTTAATATAGGGAATAGTGACAGAATAGTGTATTAATAGGGAATAGGACCATGATATAGTGTCATTTAATATAGGGAATAGTGATCATGATATAGTGTCATTAATATAGGAAAGTACCATGATATGTGTCATTAGTATAGGGAATAGTGATCAGATTAGTGTCATTTAATATAGGGAAAGTGAACCAGGATATAGCTGGTCAATTTAATATTAGGGATAGTGACCATGATATAGCGTGTCATTTAATTATGGAATAGTGACCCTGAATAGTGTCTTTAATATAGGGAATTGACCAGATATAGTGGTCATTTAAATATAGGAGAATATGGCTAATGATATAGTGTCATTTAATATGGTTCAAAAAACTCAAGTGCAAACTGTAGTTCTGGTTGGTACGGGGGAGATCACTATATAATATGAGAATTAACTGGTATAATACTATACTGTAGTTCTGGTTGTACGGGGGATACTATATAACTACTGAGATTACTGGTCATTAAATATTACTAGAGTTCTGGTGGTACAGGGACTAATAATATTGAAAATCTGACGTATTAATATAAATACTGTAGTCTGGTTGGTACAGGATAAGCTATATAATATTGAGAATTACTGGTTGTAACTACTACCGTAGAGTTCTGGTTGGTAAGGGGATCATATATATTGAGGGGAATTACTTATGGTATTAATACATATTTGTAGTCTCGGTTGGTACAAGGGAATACTATATATATGAAAATAACTGGTATTAATACATCACACTTGTAGTTCTGGTTGGTACAAGGATCTGATATAATATGAGAATTACAGGTTTAAACCATATACGTGTAGTCTATCGTTGGACGGGGATACTTATAATATATGAAATTACTTGTATTAAGACATCATACTTAGTTCTGGTTGGTACGGGGGATACTATAAATATTGGAATACGGTAGTTAATTACATATATGTAGTTTGGTTGGTACTGGGGTACTATATAATATTGAGAATACTGGTTTATTAATCATACTGTAGAGCTGGTTGGTACGGGGACACTATATGATATGAGATACCTGGTATCAATAATATACTGTAGTCTGGTTGGTAAGGGGATACATATAATATTGAGAATTACTGGTATTAAACATATACTGTAGTTCTGGTTGGTACATGGGATACTATATAATATGATGAATTAACTGGTATTATACATACTACGTAGTTTTGGTTGGGCAGGGGATACTAGATAATATTGAGAATTACTGGTATTAATACATATAATTGTAGTTCTCGTTGCTACAGGGATACTATATAATATGAAATTACTGGTTTTTATACATATATTGTAGTTCCGTTGGTACAGGGATATATATAAATGAAAATTATGGTTATTAATACATACACTGTAGTTCTGGTGGTACAGGGATACTAATAAATTGAGAGATCACTGGTATTAATACATATACTGTAGTTCTCGTGGTACGGGGATACTAATAATATGGAGAATTACTGGTATTAATACATATACCGTAGTTCTGGTTGTTAGCGGGATACTATATAATATTGAGAATTACTAGTATTAATACATATACTTGAGATCTGGTTGATCGGGACCACTATATAATATTGAGAATTACTGGTATTAAGACATACTGTATTCTGGTGGGTAAGGGGAGACTAATAATATTGATAATACTGGTATTAATACATATACTGTAGTTTGGTTGGTACGGGGTACTATATAATATTGAGAATTACTGGTTATTAATATATACTGTAGTTCTGGTTGCGTACGGGGATTAATATATAAATGAGAATTACTGGTATTTTACATATACTGTAGTTTCTGTTGGTACGGGATACTATATAATATTGATAATTACTGTATTAATACATTATACTGTAGTTCTGGTGGTAGGGGATACTTTATAATATTGAGAATTACTGGTATTAATAACTATACGTTGTTCTGGTTGGTACAGGGGATATAATATTGATAATACTTGGATATAAACATATGTACGGTTATGGTATGGAATACGGGCAGGTGGGAGGGGATACTATAAATATTGAGAATACTGGTATTAATACATATACGTGTAGTTCTGGTGTACGATGGAGATACTATATAATATGGAGGATACTGGGATTAATACATATACTGTAGTTTGGTTGGTACGGGGGGACTATATAATATTGAGAATTACTGGTATAATACATATATTACTGTAGTTACTGGCTGGTTACGGTGGGAAACTATATAAATTGAGAATTACTGGTAGTAATACATATACTGTAGTTGCGTCGGGACAGGGATACTATATAATATGGAATTACTGGTATATATACATATACTTAGTTCTGGTTGGTACGGTGGAGGCTATAATATTGAGAATTACTGGTTTATTATACATATACTGTGTTCTGGTTGGTACAAGGATACTATATAATAGTTGAGAATTATGGGTATCAATACCTATTACTGTTAGCTGGTTGGATACGGGGGTACGATATAAATTGAGAATTACTGGTATTAATAACATGATATTGTAGTTTCTTGGTTGGTCGGGGATCATAATAATAATTATTGAGAATTTACTGGTATTATGCATATACTGTAGTTCTGGTGGTACGGGGCTACTATTAATATGAGATATGTTATACATATATGAGTGTTTTAGGAATACTAGAGAGTTATACTGGTAATACCATACGAGTCTGGTTGTACGAGGGTAACTATATAATATTGAGAATACTGGTATAATACATATGACTGTAGTTATGGTTGGTCGGGGATGCTATATAATATTTAGAATTACGGTTAAATACATATACGGTGGAGTTCTGGTTGGTAACGGGATTATTATTAATATTGAGAATATTAATGGGTATTATATACATATACTGTAGATCTGGTTGGTACGGGGAAGGACTACTATTAATATTGGATTAATTGGTATTAATACATATATTGTAGTTCTGGTTGGTACGAGGGATAGCTATATATAATTGAGGAATACTGTGTATAATACTTATACTGTAGTCTGGGTGAGTACGGAGGATACTATATAATAGTGAGAATTACTATGTATAATACAATAACTGTAGTTCTGGTTGGTACGGGGGACACTATATAAAATTGAGGAATTACTGTATTAACAGATACTGTAGTTCTGGTTGTACGGAAGGGCATACTATATAATATTGAGAAATTACTGTGTATTATACATATATTGTAGTTTGTCGGTTGGTACAGGGGGATTGTTACTATAGAATATGAGGAATACTGGGATTAATTACATATACATGGTAGTTCTGGTCTGGTTACGGGATACGATATAATATTGATCGAATTACTGTGTATTTAATACATATTACTGTAGTTCTCGTTGTACGGGGATGCTATTATAATATGAGAGAAGTACTGGTATTAATTACAGCTATCCTGTAGTGTTGGGTTGGACGAGGGGGATTACTATATAATATGAGAATTTACTCGTATTACTACATATACTGTAGATCGGTTGGATACGGGAGACCACCTAGATAATATTGAGAATTATGGCTTTAATACATATACTGTAGTTTCGGTTGTGTAAGGGATACTATATGAATATTAAAATTTACTGGTATTTAATACATATATTGTAGTTCTCGTGTTGGTACGGGATATATGTACTAATAATTGAGAATTACTGGATTAATAATATTACTGTAGTTTCTGGGTGGTAAGGGATCTATATAATATTGAGAATTACTGGTATTTAATACATATACGTAGTTATGTTGGTACGCGGGGATACATATATATGGATTAATTACTGTGTATTAAACATTATCTGTAGTTGAATGGTTGGTTACGGGGGGGATACTATATAATCTATTGAGAATTACTGTATTAATACAGATATTACTGTAGTTCTGGTTGGTACGGGGACTTACTAGATATGATGATATTACTGATTAAAATACATATACGTAGTTCTGGTTTGGTACGGGGATACTATATAATATATAATTTACTGGTATAATACATATACTGTAGTTTTCGTGTTGGGTACGGGGATACATATATAATATTGAGAATTACTGGTATTAAGATATATACTGTAGTTCTGGTGGTTACGGCGGATACGATAATATTGAGAATTACTGGTATTAATACATTACTTGTAGTTCTGGTTGGACGGGGGATACTACTATAATATGTGATAATGGTATTAATAACAATACTGTAGTTTGGTTGGTACGGGTAACTTATATAATATTGAGAAATACTGGTATTAAACACATTAACTGTTGTTTGGGTTGGGTACGGGCGGGGATACTATTAATATTGATTAATATTACTTGGATTAATACAATATGTAGTTTCTGGTTGGTCGAGGAGCTACTATATAATATTGAGAATTACTGGTATTAATACATTTAACTGTTTAGTCTGGTTGGTACGGGGATGCACTATTATATAGTTGAGGAATTACTGGTTATACTACATATAGTTGAGTTTGCGGGTTGGTTTACGGGGATACTATATAATATTGAGAATTACTGGTATTAATTCATAACTGTAGTTCTTGGTTGATACGGGGATACTATATAATATTGAGATACCTGAGTATTAATACATTGACTGTAGATCTGGTGGTACAGGGGATCACTATTAATATTGAGATATTATGGTATTAATACATATACTTGTAGTTTGGTTGGTACGGCCGGATCTATATTAAATCGGAATTACTGGTATTTATACATTATACTGTAGTTTGGTTGGTACAAGGGGATAACTTATTAATATTGAGAATTCTGGTATTAATACATATCTAGTTGATCTTGGTTGGTACGGGGACACTATATAATATTGATAATACTGGTTTAATACATATATGTAGTTCTGGTTGGTACGGGGGATCATTATATGAGAATTGATGGTACATTACTATAATTACGTAGTCTGTGAAGGGACTATGGAATTGATAGCTAATATTAAATGCTAATATGTTTCTATATACTGTAATTGGTGTTGTACGGGACATAATATAATATTAGTAAGAATACTTATTAAATACGATAATACTTGCTATGTTCTGATTGTTGACGGTAATGACTATTGATCATAATGTATCGGAACCAATAGTAATAAAACAAGTCTTGATGTATTTATATGCTCATGATACTGCGGAATATATTGCATTGAGAACGTATGGTATTAATAAGCGCTGCTTAAACATGGTCTGGTCGAGGATACTATAATAGCTTGATATACGGTATTAATTGTAATATGTTTATTAGTCGGTGGTGGATGCAGTAATATTGAGAGAATTATGGTAATAATAATATATACTGTAGTTTCTGGTTGGTACGAGGAAGACTATATTATATTGAGGAAGTACTGGTATTAAACATATACTGTAGATTGTTGACAGGGACACTATATAATATTGAGAATTACTGGGTATACATACACATTACTGTAGTTCTTGGTTGGTACGAGGTAGATCGATATAATATTGAGAATTACTGTATTAATACATATACTGTGTTCTGGTTGGTACGGGGGAGAAACATTATAATATTGAGAATCACTGGGTTATTACTTACATATACCTGTAGTTCTGGTTGGTACGGGGGATACTAATATAATATTGAGAATTACTGGTATAATACATATTACTGTAGTCGGTGGTACGGAGCGATACCGATATAATATTGAGAATTACTGGTATTAAATACATGATACTGTAGTTCTGGTTGGTATGGGGATACATCTAAATATTGGAGAATTACTGGTAGTAAACATATGACTGTAGTCTGTGGTCGGGGGGATGTATTAATATATGAGGATTATGGTTTATACATTTGATACGGTAGTTTGGTTGGTTAAGGGGATATATATAAGATTGAGAAATTACTGGGATGTACTATATTATACATGTTGTTCTGGTTGGTACAGGGGACTACTATATATATTGAGAATTACTGGTTTATACATATCATGTAGTTCTGGTTGGTACGGGGGATACTATATAGATTTTGAGGGGAAATATGGTATTTAATACATATACATGTAGTCTGGTTGGTACAGGATACTATAAAATATTGGAGAATTACTGGTATTCATAAATACTGTAAGTTTTCTGCGGTGGTACAGCGGGGATATATATGATATTGAGATTTACTGATTTAATACATATACTGTAGTTCGTGGTTGGTAAGTGGATACTATATAATTTTGAGACTTACTGGTATTGATACATATACTGTAGGTCTGATCGGTTACAGGGGCATACTATTAAATATTGAAGAATTACTGGTAGTAATACATATACTGTAGTTCGGTTGGGACCGGGATACTATTAAATTGGGAATTACTGGTTATTAATCAAAATACTGTGTTTCTGGTTGGTACAGGGTGACTATATACGATAATTGAGAATTACTGGTATAATACATTACACTGAAAGTTGGTGGTGACAGGGATACTATATAATATGAGATACTGGTATTTAATACATATACTGTATTCTGGTTGGTACAGGGATGACGATATATATTATTGGGGGTGAATCACTGGTATTAATACTATAATGTAGTTCTGGTTGGTACAGTGCGTACTATATAATATTGTAGATCACGGTATTATACATGTACTGTAGTTTTCTGGTTGAGGTTACAGGGAGACTATATAATATTGAGAATTATCTGGTATTACTACATATACTGTAGTTCGGTGGTACAGGGATACTATATAATATTGAGGGATTGACTGGTATTAAACATATACGTAGTTCTGGTTGGTACAGGGAGTATATATTTGAGATTATCACTGGTATTCATACATATACTGTAGTTCTGGTTGTACAGTGATACTATATATTGAGAATCACTGGTATTAATACTATACTGTTAGTTCTGGTTGGATACAGGGATGCTGATAAATATTGAGAATCACTGGTATTAATACATATACTGTAGTTTGGTGGTACAGTATACTATTAAATGAGATTACTGGCATCGAATACATTACTACTGTAGTTCTGGTTGGACAGGGATTTACTATATAATATTGAGAATTACTGGTATAATAAATATACTGTAGTTCTGGGTGTACAGGGATAATATATAATATTGAGAATTATGGTTATTACATTACATATACTGTAGTTCTGGTGGTACAGGATGACTAATAATAATTGAGGAATTACTGGTATTATTACAATACTGTAGTTCATGGTTGGTACAGGGATGCTATATAATATTGAAAATTAAGGTATTAACACATTATAGTAGTTCTAGGTTGTATCGGGGATACTACTATAATATTGAGAAATTCTGGTATTAATAAATATACTGTAGTTCTGGTTGGTAGGGGATACTGATGATATATAATATTGAGAATACTGGTTACTTATACATATAAGTAAGTTCTGGTGGTACAGGGATGCTCTATAATATGAGAAGCACTGGTATTAATACGATAACGTAGTTCTGGTTGGTACCCGGTACTATATAATATTGCAGAATTACATGGTATAATACATATTACTGTAGTTCTGGGTTGGTACGGGGAGACCTATATAAATTTACTGAGGAATTACTGTATTAAACATATACTGGTAGTTTTGGTTGGACATGTGATACTATATAATATTGAGATTACTGGTATATTAACCTATATTGTAGTTCTGGTTGGTACGGGGGACTGGAGACTATATAATACTGAGAATAAGGTATTATAATAAATATACTGTAGTTCTGGTCTGGTACAGTGATACTATATAATATTGAAGAATTCCATGGTATTAATACTATAGCTGTAGTTCTGGTTGGTACCAGGATACTATATATATTGGGAATTACTGGATTATACATATACTGTAGTTCTGGTGGTACAGGGGAACTATATAATTACCTTTTCAGTAGAAATATTACAGATCTTACCGTGAACCTGAGGATGAATATGACAGACTATACCGTGACCCGGATGGATGAATATTACAGAGATACCTGTGACCCGGATGGATGACTATTACAGCTACCACCGTGACCTGGATGGGTGAATATTACAGATATACGTGACTGGATGAATGACTGTGTTACAGATATACCGTTGCCCGGATGAATTGAATATACAGATATTACCGTGACCCTGGATGGGAGAAGATTATTTAAGATATACCGTGACATGGATGGCATGAATATTACAGGATACACCGTGACCCTGGATGGCATGAATATTACAGATTTATACCATGACTGATGGATGAATATTACAGATATACCGTGACCTGGATGGATGAATATTACAGATGATACCATGACCTGGATGAATGAAATATTGACAGATATACGTGACCTGGTATGATATTAACAGATATACCATGACCTGCATGGATTGAATATTACAGATTTCTACATGACCTAGATGGGATGAATATTCAGAATACCGTGACCTGGATGGATGAATATTACAGATTATACCATGGCTGGATGAATGGAATTTACAGATAGACCAATGGACCTGGATCAGTGAATATTACAGATATACCATGACCTGGATGGATGAATATTACCGATATACCGTGACCCGGATTGGATGATATTACAGATATACCGTGGACCTGGATGGATGCATATACAGATTATACCATAACTGGATCAGTGAATATTATAGTACATATGATGCCAGGATCATGCTCTAGCGCGTCTATTCACAAGTGTTACAGCAGTAATAAATGGTGTTTTTTCTTTTCTCGTACTGTGAGCTGTGAACCACAGGCATTGCCTCCAAGTTTAAAGTTGGAGGCCCGCCCAATGCTGGAACAAAACCATCATCAGCTGCATCATAAGCAGCATGTAACCTTTCTAAAGCTAGCCACAAGCCTGGAAAATCTTTTCTCTCATAAGGTTGTTGTAACTAGCTCAGAAAATATTACATTTTGGGGGTCAGGCTTATGACAACAAACTTATAAACACATGCCTGTCACATAGAAAGGGCAAGTCTGGAAAGTGTATAACTTTCTAAGCCTATAATTCTAAGATCCATAGACGTTAAATACATCTATGGATCTTTAAATCTTAAAGGTTTTGACCTCATAAAAGGTCATTTCTCCAGAGCGATCCAGCGCTTGACTAATTTCTTTCAAAGGGATTTTCTGTTTTTCAAGGGGGGTTGTCTGTTTTTAAGGGTTGCGGGTTAAGAAACAAAGCGTTGGGTGACAAGAACGTGTTTAAGAACAAGACTACTGTTTCCTCCTGTTGTTGTATCTGTTTCTTGTGGTGTATTGCTATTTAGTATGGGACAGTTTTGTTGGGCCCCACCGCATGTGAATCCTGCCGCATAGGTATGGCATATTGGAGCAACCGCCCCAAGGGACCTATGTATGTGTCAAAATGGAGTGGGTTGCCCATTGGAATCTAGGGCCAGAATCTAAAGGCGGAAACTTGCCCACAGCATTGGAAAGTCTTGGACAAAATTGGGGGGAAAAATGCAGATAGGTTACTGGCAGGCCAGTAAACTGAAGGTGGGAAATAGGGTAGATAAGGTGGTAAAGGGAAAGATAGATTGTAAAAGAGTCACGGGGGAACTAGGGATCTCTTTCAAGCTGGTTCGATACCAACAGGATTTGGCGGTTAAGGCAAAAGATGTGGAGCGGACTCTGGCTCGGAAGTGGCATGTATGGAGCAGGGGGGGCCTTTCACCTGAGCACCATGGGGGACGGCCCCATCTCCAATACAAGGGAGGAGAACTAGGGGTTAGGAAGGATAGGCCAGGTGGTAGTGGACTCCAGTATAGAAGGGCAAAATGGGTAATCTGTCACCAAGACCTACATTGCCGAACAGGTGTTGACTGCCTGTGCTTAGGGGTTTAAACAGTGGTTGGACGTGTAGACAGATTTTTGGGTGGGGCTTGGAAAGTGACCCGGTGGTACGTGTTTCCTCATTGGTGCCAATGACAAAAGTTAGAGTTGGAAGTGAGGTCATTACAAATGTTCCGAGAATTAGGGGCCAAAGTTAAAAAGCTAAGGACCTCAGGTAGTGATTTACAGAAATATACCGCAAGGCCACGTGCTACGCTAAGGCGAGGCCACGGGGAGCTCAGGAGTAGTAATGCGGGCTTAAGAGGGTGGGTGGTAGTTGTAAGGAAGAGCGGGTTTGGGTTTATAGCGAACTAGGCTCTGACTTTGCTGTTGGCTCGGGCTCTTTAGTGAGACGGATTGCACATCAATGGTGATGGTATGCAGCTGTGTTTGGGGGGAGGGAGAAGATGGCTAGGGGGATTGGAGGAGATTTTAAACTATGTATGGGTTTGGGGGAGGGAAGGGGGAACTGTTTAACTAAACAGGGGTTTAGATAGAGAAGTGAGGATCTGGGGGCTAGTAACACAACGGAGGGAGGAGAAAGGAGAAGGGGGGGAGTGGGGCATAGAGGATTAAGGAAGCATTTACAACAAGTATGGAAGTATTCCAATTCATAATCTGAAATGTATGTTAACCAAATGCAAGGAGTCTGTTGGAAAAAACGGGGGAAAAAATAGAAAAACTAATAGCTATTAAAGGAAAGGTATATGATCGTGTTGATCGTTTATATAGCAGAAACAGCGGCTAAATGATTCACACGGGGACTGGACAGCTGTGGACAGTAAAATTGAACGGTTGAAAGGATATTAAGAATAATAAGAAAGGAGGGGAGGATGGAGTGTATGTTAAACAAGGAATGAAGGCCAATCTAAAAAGATGGAATAGATGGGGCTTTAACGAATATGGCAGAAAATAAATGGGTTTAGAGCAGTGTACAGTAAGCAAGAAGGGTGGGGGTAAATTAATTTGTTGGGGTATGTTATAAGCCACCATGACGGGGAGGACGGTGGAAAAATGCATCTCCATGTGCAGTGGGTGAAGGTGCTGGTTTATTGGGGAATGTTTTGGTTATGGAGGATTTAACTACAATGACATAGATGGAGTAGGGAACGGGCCAGCCACCTCAAAAGGTTATAACGTCTTACAATTTCCATGTGAGCATTTTCTTTCACGACTAGTGACCAGTTATAGTGTCATGTAATAAGGGAAGAGCGGAGCGTAGTGTCAGGAATAAAGGCGGAAGAGGGGCAGTGAGAGAGGTGTCAAGTTAAAGAGAGGAATAGGGATCAGGGATAGTGTCTTTGGGGTGGGAAGAGAGGGCATGAGGGACCATGGATATGGGGTCAGTTCCGAGAGGGGAAGAGTGACATTGAGAGAGGGGTCAAGAAGAGGGGGGAGAGGGACCGGGGGATGACCGGGCATTGTAGAGAGGGAGAGCGCAGGAGAGAGTGGCATGTAATAGAGGGAAGAGGGAGCAGGAGAGAGGGGCAGGGAGGGGGGGGGGGGTGTGGGTCGGGCTTGGTGTGGGGGGGGGCGGGGAGAGGGAAAAAAAAAGTAAAAAACAAGGAGAAGAAAGAAAGAAGAAGAAAAAAGAAAAGCTAAGAAAGAAAAAAACACGAAACAAAGAGGAAAAAAAACAAAAAAAGAAAAAGAAAAGAAGGGAAGAGAAAGAAAAAAAACGAAGGGGAAAAAACAAAAAAGAAATAACAAAAAAAAAAAAAAAAGAAAAAGAAAAAAGATAAAAGAAAAAAGGAAAAAAAAAGCTAAGGAAAAAAAATAAAAATAGTAAAAAAAAAAAAAAACTCAAGAAGAGGAAAGAACATGAAAAAGAAAAAGAAAACAACAAAGAAACAAAAAAAGGTTAGAAAAAAGAAAAAGAGCAAAGAAAAAGAAAGGGAAAGAAAAAGGAGAGGAAGAAAAAGCAAAAAAAGAAAAAAAAAAAGGAGAAAAAAAAAAAAAAAGAAAAAAGAAAAAAAAAAAAAGAAAAAAAATTAAAAGCAATAGAGTGAATGAAAAAACAGAAGAAGAAAGAAGAAAAATAAAAAAAGGAAAAAAAAAAGAACAAAAAAAAAAGAAAAAAAAAAAAAGAAAAAAAAAAAAAAAACAGAGGAAAAGAGGGAAAAAAGCGAAAGAAAAAAGAAAGAAAAAGAGGGAGAAAAAGAAAAAAAAAAAAAAAAGTGGGAAAGAAAAAAAAAAAGGAGGGAAAAAAAAAGAAAAAAAAACAAAAAAAGGAAAAAAAAAGGGAAAGAAAAGAAAAAAAAATAAAAAAAAAAAAGAAAAAAAAAAAAGATAAAAAAAAAATGGAAAAAAAGAACAAAAGAGTAAAAAGGAAAAATGGGCGCAAAAGAGACGAAGAGAAAAAAAAAGAAACGAAAATAAAAAGAAAAAAAAAAAAAAGATGATAAGAAGAAATAAAAAAAGAGTAAAGGTAAAAGGGAAAAAAAAAAAAAAAAAATAGTAAAAAAAAAAATAAAAAAAAATAAAAAAAAAAAATAGTGGACCATGATTATACGGTGTCATTTAATAAGGAACAGTGAACCCTGATATTATAGTGTCAGTAATATAGGGAGAATATGACCATGATATGTGTCATTTTATTTAATATAGGGAATAGTGACCATGATATAGTGTCATTTAATATAGGGAATAGCGCCATTGATCTTTTTTTTTTTTTTTTGGTGTCATTAATAGGGGGAATAGTGAACCATGATATAGGTCATTTAATATAGGGATATAGTGACCTGATTTATGGTGTCAATTTATATAGGGGAATAGGACCATGCTATAGTGTCAGGTATATAGGGGAATAGGACATGAATAGTGTCATTTAATATAGGGAAATAGCGACCATGAATAGGGTCATTAATATAGGGAATAGTGATCATGATATCGTGTCATTTAATATAGGAATAGTGACCATGATTATAGTGCATTTAATATAGGGAACCAGTGACCATGATTATAGTGTCATTTAATAGAGGGAATAGTGGACCATGATATAGTTGTCATTTATAATAGGGAATAGTGCCATGACTATAGTGTCATTAATATAGAATAGTGACCATGATATAGTGTCATTTAATATAGGGAACAGTGACCATGATATAGGTTCATTTAATATATGGAAATGTGGACCATGTATAGTATAGTGTCATAAATAGGGATGGTCTAGGTGACATGATATAGTGTCATTTAATATAGGGAATAGTGACCATTGATATCGTGTAATTTAATATAGGAATAGGACCCCTGATATAGTGTCATTTAATTAGGGCATAGTGCCAATGATATTAAGTGTCATTTACTCTCGGGCTCGTGATCCTGATAAGGTCATTTCATATTCGGGAAAGTGCCCTGATCTCGTGTCCATTTAATCTAGGGAATAGGGACCTGATATCGTGTCAGTTACTATAGGAATAGTGACCTGATTATAGTGTCATTTAAATAGGGAATAGTGATCATTGATATAGTGTCATTCAATATAGGAATAGTGACCATGATATAGTGTCATTTAGTATAAGGGAAAATAGATGATATGATGATAGTGTCATTAATATAGGAATAGGGGACCATGATATAGTGTCATTTAATATAGGGAAATAGTGACCTGATCTAGTGTCATTTTAATATAGGGGAATAGTGACCATGATTAGTGTCATTTAATAAGGGAAATTAGTGGACATGATTTAGTGTAATTGAAATAGGGAATAGTGCTATGATATAGTGTCATTTAAATATTAGGTTGCAAAAAAACTCAAAGTGCAAACTGTCGTTCTGGTTGGTACGGGATACTATATAATATGAGAATACTGGTATTAATACATATACTGTAGTTCTGGTTGGTACGGGATTACTATTATACTACTGAGAATACTGGTTAGTAATATATATTACTGTAGTTCTGGTTGGACAGGGAGACTATATAATATTGAAAAAAATTACTGGTATAATATATTACTGTAGTTTGGTTGGTACAGGGATACTATAAATATGAGAATTACTGGATTAATACATATACCGTAGTTCGGGTTGGTAAGGGGAATACTATATAATCATGAGAATTCTGGTATTAATACATTATATTGTAGTTATCGTTGGTTAAAGGGATCTATATAAATTGAAAATAATGGTGATTATACATACACTGTAGTTTCTGGTGGTACAGGGAGACTATCTCAATTTGAGATATTACAGGTATTAATACATATACTGTAGTTCATCGTTGGTACGGGGGATACTTATAATATTGAGAATACTGGTATTAACATATACTGAGTTCTGGTGGGTTAGGGGATACTATATACTATTGAGAATTACTGGTATTAATACATATACTGTAGTTCTGGTTGGTACGGGGAGACTTATTAATATTGAGAATGACTGGTATTAAGACAGATACTTGAGATTGGTGGTGGTTGGTACGGGGACACTAATTGATATTGAGAATACGGTATCAATTACATATACTTGTAGTTTGGTATGGTCGGGAGGGATTACTATATAATATTGAGAATTACTGGTTATTAATACATTATACTGTAGTTCTGTGTGGTTACAGGGATTACTATATATAATATGAGAATTACTGGTATAATCATATCCCGTAGTTATGGTTTGGGCAGGGGATACTAATAATATTGAGAATTATTGGTAGTAATTACATATATTGTAGTTTCTCGTTGCTACGGGATACTATTAAATATTTGAAAATTACTGGTTATTATAATTATATTGTAGTTCTCGTCTGGACAGGGATACTATTAATATTGAAAATATTACTGGTATGAATAATACACTGTAGTTCTGGTTGTACAGGGATACTCTATAATATTGAGAATACTGATTTACTACATATACTGTAGTTCTCGTTGGTACGGGGGATACATTATACTATGGAGAATCTGGTATTAATACAGATACCGTAGTTCTGGTGGACGGGATACTATATTAATATTGAGAATTACTAGTATTAATTAACATATACTGTTTAGATCTGGTTGCTACGGGGACCACTAATAATATGGGGAATTATGGTATTAAATACATATACTGTAGTTTGGTTGGTACGTGGGGATGACTATATAATATTGATAATTACTGGTATTAATACATTTATACTGTTTAGTTCTGGTTGGTAGCGGGGCTTACTATATAATTTGAGAAATTACTGGGTATTCATATATAACTGTAGTTCTGGTTGTACCGGGATTTACTATATAAGATGAGACTTACTGGTATTAAACATATACTGTATTTCGGTTGGTACGGGGGGGATACTATATAATATGATAATTACTGGTATTAAATATACGGTAGTTTCTGGTTGGTACGGGGGGATACCATATAATATTGAGGAATTATGGTATTAATTACATATACTGGTTGTTTGGTTGGTACGGGGGATACTATATAATATTTGATAATTATGGGTATTCATACATATTACTGTTCGTTTCTGGTTGGTCCGGGGAGGATACGATATAATTGAGATTACTGGTATTAATACATATACTGTAGTTCTGGTTGGTACGGGGATCATATAATAATTTTATTGAGGGGATTATGGTATTACTACATATACTGTAGTTCTGGTTGGTACGGGGTACTATTAATATTGAGAAGTACTGGTATAATACATATATGTAGTTTTGGTTGTTACGGGAGATTACTATATAAGATTGAGAGTTATTACTGGTATAATACCATACTGTAGTTCTGGTTGTTACTGAGGGATAAATATAATATGAGAATACTGGGTATTAATACATTATGACGTGTAGTTATGGTTGGTACGGGGATGCTATATAATATTGAGAATTACTGGTATTAATTACATATACGGTAGTTTCTTGGCTTGGTAAAAGGATTATTATTAAATATTGAGAAATTAATGGTATTATAATACATTATACTGTAGATCTGGTTGGTACGGGGAACACTCTATAATATTGAGAAATTAATGGATTAATACATATATTGTAGTTCTGGTTGGTACGGGGATACTATATAATATTGAGAATACTGGTATTAATTCTTTATACTGTAGTCTGGTGAATACGGGGATACTATATCTAGTGAGAATTACTAGTATGAATACAGATACTGTTAGATTCTGGTTGGTTACGGGGACACTATATAATAATTGAGAATTACTGGTATTCAGACAGATACTGTAGTCTGGTTGGTACGGGGGCTACTATATAATATTGAGAATTACTGTTTATTAATACATTAACTGGTAGTTCTGGGTTGGACGGGGATTTGTTACTATAGAAATTGAGGAATACTGGTATTAATACATATACTGGTGTCTGGTCTGGTACGGGGATTACGATATAATATTGACTCATTACTGGTATTAATACATATACTGTAGTTCTGGTTGTACAGGGATGCTATATAATATTGAGAGGAAAGTACTGGTATTAATTACATTATTCTCTGTAGTTTGGGTTGGTACGAGGGGAATTACTATATAATATGAGAATTTACTGTATTACTACATATACTGTAGATCGGTTGGTACAGGGAACCACCTAGATACATATTGAGAATTACTGGGCTTATACATATACTGTAGTTCTCGTTGTTACAGGGATTACTATATGATATTGAAAATTTACTGGTATTTATAATATATTGTAGTTCTCGTTGTCTGGTACAGGGATATATTATAATATTGAAAATTACTGGATTAATACATACACTGTGTTTCTGGTTGGTACAGGGATACTATTATAATATTGAGAATTACTGGTATTAATACATATACGGAGTTCTCGTTGGTACGCGGGATACTATATATATGGAGATTTACTGTTATTATACATTATCCGTAGTTGGGTTGGTTACGGGGGATACTATATAATTATTGAGAATTACTAGTATTAATACATATACTGTAGATCTGGGTGGATACGGGGCACTATATAATATTGAGAATTACTGATTAAAAAAATACGTAGTTCTGTTGGTACGGGGATACTATATAAATATAATAATTACTGGTATTAATACATATACTGTAGTTTTCGGTTGGGTACGGGGATACATATATAATATTGAGAATTGACTGGTATTAAGATATATACTGTAGTTCTGTTGGACGGGGATTAACTCGATAATATTGAGAATTCTGGTATTAAATACATATACTTGTAGTTCTGGTTGGTACGGGGGATACTATATAATATTGATAATTGGTATTCAATACAATACTGTAGTTTGGTTGGTACGGGTATAACTTATATAATATTGAGAATACTGGTATTAAACACATTTAACTGTTGTTCTGGTGGTACGGGCGGTGGATACTATATAATATTGATTTATTACTGGATTAATACAATACTGTAGTTTTGGTTGGTACGGGGCTACTATATAATATTGAGAATTACTGGTATTAATACATTTTAACTGTTGTTCTGGTTGGTACGGGGATACTATGTATAATAGTGAGGGATTACTGGTTATAATACATATACTGTTAGTTTGGTTGGTTTACGGGGAGACGATTACTATATGAATATTGAGAATTACTGGTATTAATACATGACTGTAGTTTTGGTTGGTACGGGGGATACTATTATAATAATTGAGATTACTGGTATTAATACATATCTGTAGTTCTGGGTGGTACAGGGATACTATCTAATATTGAGAATATTAATGGATTAATACATTATACTCTGTAGTTTGGTTGGTTACGGGGATGCTATATTAATATTGCGGAATACTGGTTATTAATACATTATACTGTAGTTTGGTTGGTACAAGGGATACATTATATATGAGAATTCCTGGTATTAATACATATAACGTAGGATCTGGTTGGTACGGGGACCACTATATAATATTGAGAATTCTGGTATTACTACATATATTGTAAGTTCTGGTTGGTACGGGGATCCTATATAATATGAGAATTATGGTAATTACTTAATATACGTAGTTCTGGTGAACGGGACTGGATCTATATAATATTGAGAATTAACTAGTATTACTAATATACTGTAGATCTGGTTTGGTACGGGGACACTATATAATATTGAGGAAATATACTGGTATTAAAACATATACTGTAGTTCTGGTTGGTTACGGGGATGGAACTATTATCATATTGAGGAAAATACTGGTATAATACAATTACTGTAGTTCTGGTTGGTACGGGGATATATATAATATTGAGAAGTACTGGTATTAATACAGATACTGCTTGTTCTGGTTGGTCCGGGGATGGGATACTATAAATATTGATATTACTGGTATTATTTAATACTGTTAGTTTAGTCGGTGGTACAGGGATGCTAGTAATATTGAGGAGAACTTCTGGTAAGTAATAATATTACTGTAGTTTCTGTGTTGGTAGAGGGATAGATATAATATTGCAGGAATTACTTGGTATTTAAACATATACTGTAGATCTGTTGGTACAGGACACTATATAATATTGAGATAAGTTACCCGTAGCTGGTTACATAGAGAAGTACCGGTAAGCAGCAGCAGATTTTGTAAAGATTTACCACCTCACTCCCTGAACTGGGGGGCTCTCTAAGGGGGAATGTTTTTGGGTGGGGGGTGCTGTCCATAAAAAAGCCTCATTCCTTTGCACTAAAGGGGTTTGGAAACTACAACTCCCAGCTAATAAAGCATGCTGGGAGTTGTAATTTCCAAAACATCTGGAGTGCCAAGGAATGAGGCTTTTTTATGGACAGCAGAGTTCCCATAATTTCAACCCTCGGCTTATACTCGAGTCAATCATGGGTTCTTACTTTTTGAGGTAAAAATATGTACCTCGGCTTATACTCGGGTCGGCTTATACTCGAGTATATACGGTAAGCATATCTCTAGAATTTAAATCTTCTTTAGAATAAAAACATCCTTTAAAGTGTTAATTTGTTTACGAAAATAATTAATAAAAAAATTAAATTTCAAATTAAATAATAAATTAATTAAAATTAAAAAAAAATTATTGTAACTTACTGTACCCAAGGCTTTTCGAAATCTAACTCTATAAAGTAAATGTCTGACTGAAGCTCTACATCAAAAGACTTATTTTTCTATAAGACTCAATTCTGTTTATTAGTAAACTTACTGCAAGTTTTCCATGATTTCTTTCTCTGTTTACATGAAATGTACTTACCTTGTTTGTAGGAGCAGTTTGAAGTTCCTCCACTTTATCCTTAGAGGAGTCAGAATTATGGTCCATTGTTTCATCTGCCTTTACTGTCTGTAAGAAGAGAGTTATTATTATTGAATAACAAAAAATATAAGAAATAATAATACAAACAGTAAGATATATTTCATGCCATTAACCACGTGTTTATGAAGGTTCTTATTTATCCAGGTCATAGTACAGTATATCTGTAATAGTCATCCATCCAGGTTAAGGTATATCTGTAATATTCATCCAGGATGGATGAATATTACAGATATACATGACCTGGATGGATGAATATTACAGATACACCATGACCTGGATGGATGAATATTACAGATATACCATGACCTGGATGGATGAATATTACAGATATACCATGACCTGGAGGGATGAATATTAAGATATACCATGACCTGGATGGATGAAATATATAGATATACCGTGACCTGGATGGATGAATATTACAGATATACGTGACCTGGATGGATGAATATTACAGATATACCATGACCTGGATGGATGAATATATAGATTATACCGTGACCTGGATGGATGAATACAGATATACCATGACCTGGATGGATGAATATTACAGATATACCGTGACCTGGTGGATGAATTTACAGATATACCATGACCTGGATGGATGAATATTACAGATATTCCATGACCTGGATGGATGAATATTACAGATATACCATGACCTGGATGATGAATATTACAGATATACCATGACCTGATGAATGAATATTACAGATATACCTGGCCTGGATGGTGATATACAGATATACCGAGACCTGGATGGTGAATATTACAGAATACCTGACCTGGATGGATGAATATTACAGATATACCGTGACCTGGATGGATGAATATTACAGATCCGTGACCTGGATGGATGAATAATTACTAGATATACCGTGACCTGATGGATGAATATTAAGATATACCATGATGAGATGAATTACAGATACCATGACCTGGAGGGAGATATTACAGATATACCATGACCTGGATGGATGAATATTACAGATATACCGTGACTGGATGGATGAATTTACAGATAACCTTGACCTGGAGGATGAATATTACAGATAACCGTGACCTGGATGAATGATATTACAGTATACCGTGACCTGGATGGATGAAATTACAGATATACCGTGACCTGGATGAAATGAATATTACAGATATACCATGACCTGGGATGATATGAATTACAGATTACCATGACATGGATGGATGAATATTACAGATATACACGTGACCTGGATGGATTGAATACTACAGATATACCGTGACCTGGATGGATGAATATTACAGATATACCGTGACGTGGATGGATGAATTACAGATATACCGTGACTGGATGGATGATATTACAGATATACCGTGACCTGGATGGATGATATTACAGATATACCGTGACCTGGATGGATGAATATTACAGATATACAGTGACCTGGGATGAGATATACAGATATACCGTGACTGGATGATGAATATTACAGAATATACGTGACTGGATGGATGACTATTACAGATATACCGTGACCTGGATGGATGATATTACAGAATATACCGGACCTGGATGAATGAATATTACAGATAACCGTGACCTGGATGGATGAATATACAGATTATCCGTGACCTGGATGGATGAATTTACAGATTACCGTGACCTGGATGGTGAATATTACAGATATACCGGTGACCTGGATGGATGAATATTACAGATTATACCATGACCTGGATGAATGAATATTACAGATTATACCGTGACCTGGATGGATGAATATACAGATATACCGTGACCCGGATGGATGAATATTACAGATATACCGTGACCCGGATGGATGATATTACAGATACACCGTGACCTGGATGGTGAATATTACAGATATACGTGACCTGGATGAATGACGTTTACAGATATACCGTGCCCGGATGAATGAATATACAGATATACCGTGACCTGGATGGGATGAAGATTATTACAGATATACCGTGACTGGATGGCATGAATATTACAGGATAACCGTGACCCTGGATGGATGAATATTACAGATATACCGTGACCTGGATGGATGATTATTACAGATATACCGTGACCTGGATGGATGAATATTACAGATATACCGTGACCTGGATGGATGAATATTAGATATACCATGACCGTGGATGGATGAATATACATAAGATATACCATGACTGGATGATGAACTAATTACAGATATACCTGACCTGGATGGATAGATTACAATATATACGATACCTGGATGGATGAATATTAAGATAACCGTACCTGGATGATGACTATTACAGATATAAACCATGACCTGGATTGAATGATTTAGACTATTACCGTGACCTGGATGGATGAATATTACGATATACATGACCTGGATGGATGAATATTACAGATACCATGACCTGGATGGATGAATATTACAGATATACCATGACCTGGATGGATGAAAATATTACATTATCCATGACCTGGATGAATGAATATTACAGATATACCGTGACCTGGATGGATGAATATTACAGATATACCGGACCTGGTGGATGAATATTACAGATATACCATGACCTGGATGGATGAATTTACAGATATACCTGACTGGATGGATGAATATTACAGATATACGTATAGCCTGGATGGATGAATATTACAGATATACCGTGACCTGGATGGATGATATTACAGATATACCTGACCTGATGGATGAATATTACGTAATATACCATGACCTGGAGGATGATATTACAGATATACCTGACTGGATGGATGAATATACAGATATACCGTGACCTGGATGGATGAATATTACAGATAATACCTTGTACCTAGGATGGATGAATTTACAGATATACCGTGACCTGGATGATGAATATTACAGAATATACCGTGACCTGGATGGATGAATATTAGCAGATATACCGTGACCTGGATGATGAATATTACAGATATACCTGACCTGGATGAATGAATATTACAGTATACCGTGACCTGGATGATGAATATTACAGTATACCGTGACCTGGTGGATAATCTAGATATACCGACCGGATGTTGAATATTACAGATATACCGTGACTGGATGATGAATATTAGATATACCGTGACTGAATGGATGAATATTACAGATATACCGTGACCTGGATGGATGATATTACAGATATACCGGACCGGATGATGAATTTACAGTATACCGTGACCCTGGATGGATGAATATTACAGATATACCGTGACCAATGGATGTATGATATTCAGATATACCGTGACTGGATGGATGATATACAGATATACCGTGACCTGGATGAATGAATATTACAGATATACCGTGACCTGGATGAATGAATATTACAGATATACTACCGTGACCTGGATGGATGAATATTACAGATATACCGTGACCTGGATGGATGAATATTACAGTATAACCGTGACCTGGATGGATGAATTTCAGATATACCGTGACCTGGATGGATGAATATTACAGATATACCATGACCTGGATGAATGAATATTACAGATACCGTGACCTGGTGGATGAATATTACAGATATACCGTGACCGGATGGATGAATATTACAGATATACGTGACCGGATGATGAATATTACAGATACACCGTGACCTGGATGGATGAATATTACAGATATACCATGACCTGGATGGAATATTACAGATATACCGTACCTGGAATGAATGATATTACAGATTACCGTGACTGGATGGATGAATTTAACAGATATACCGTGACCTGGATGGATGAATATTACAGATACACCGATGACTGAATGGCTGAATATTACAGATATACCATGACCTAGATGGATGAATATTACAGATATACCGTGACCTGGATGGATGAATATTACAGATATACCATGACCTGGATGAATGAATATTACAGATAGACCATGACCTGGATCAGTGAATATTACAGATATACCATGACCTGGATGGATGAATATTACAGATATACCGTGACCCGGATGGATGAATATTACAGATATACCGTGACCTGGATGGATGAATATTACAGATATACCATGACCTGGATCAGTGAATATTATAGATACACATGATGCCAGGATCATGCTTCTAGCTGCAGTCTATTCAAAGTTACAGCAGTATAAATGGTGTTTTTTTCTTCTAGTACTGTGAGCTGTGATACCACCAGCACTTGCCTCCAAGTTTAAAGTTGGAGCACGCCCACTGCTGGAACAAACCATCATCAGCTGCATCATAAGCACCGCCATGTAACTTCTAAAGCTAGCCACAAGCCTGAAAATCTTTTCTCTCCCTAAGGTGTTTGTAACTAGCTTCAGAAAATATACATTTTTGGGGGTCAGGCTTATGACACAACTTATAACACATGCCTGTCACATAGAAAGGGCAGTCTGGAAAGTGTAACTTTATAAGCCTATAATCTAAGATCCATAGACGTTAAATACATCTATGGATCTTAAATCTTAAAGGTTTTGAACCTCATATAAGTCATTTCTCCAGAGCGATCCAGCTCTTGACTAATTTTCTTTCAAAGGGATTTTCTGTTTTAAAGGGGTTTGTCTGTTTTTAAGGGTTGCGTTAAGAAACAAAAGCGTTTTGAACAAGAAAGTGTTTAAGAACAAGACTACTGTTTCTCCTGTGTGTATTGCTGTTTCTCTTGTTGTGTATTGCTATTTAGTATGGACAGTTTTGTTGGGGCCACGCAATGTGCATCCTGCCGCATGTATGGCATATTGGAGCAACCGCCCCAAGGGACCTATGTATGTGTCAAATGTGAGTGGGTTGCCCATTTGGAATCTAAGGTCCAGAATCTAAAGGGGAAACTTGCAGCATTGGAAGTCTTGACAAATCTGGGGGAAATGCAGGTACTGGCAGGGCCAGTAAACTGAAGGGTGGAAATAGGGTAGATAAGGTGGTAAAGGAAGATAGATTTGTAAGAGTCACCGGGGGAACTAGGGATGCTTCTTTCCAGCTGGTTGATACCAACAGATTTGCCGTTTAAGGCAAAGATGTGGAGGACTATGGCTCGGAAGTGGCATGTATGGAGCAGGCCTTTCCCTTGAGCACCATGGGGGACGGCCATCTCCAATACAAGGGAGGGAGAACTAGGGGCTAGGAAGGATAGGCAGGTGGTAGTGGACTCCATTATTAGAAGGGCAAATAGGGTAATCTGTCACCAAGACCCTACATGCCGAACAGTGTGTTGCCTGCCTGGTGCTAGGGTTTAACATGTGGTGGATCGTGTAGACAGATTTTTGGGTGGGGCTGGAAGTGACCCGGTGGTCTTGGTTCTCATTGGTGCCAATGACAAAGTTAGAGTTGGAAGTGAGGTCATTACAAATGATTTCCGAGAATTAGGGGCCAAGTTAAAAGCAAGGACCTCCAGGGTAGTGATTACAGAAATACTACCGCAGCCACGTGCTACGCTAGGGAGGCCACGGGAGCTCAGGAGTATTAATGCGTGGCTAAGAGGGTGGTGTAAGGAGATGGGGTTTGGGTTTATAGAGAACTAGGCTGACTTTGCTGTTGGCTACAGGCTCTTTAGTAGAGACGGATTGCACCTCAATGGTGATGGTGCAGCTGTTTTGGGGGAGAAGATGGCTAGGGGGTTGGAGGAGATTTTAAACTAGGTATTTGGGGGAGGAATGTTAACTACACAGGGGTAGATAGAGAGTTAGGATCTGGGGGCTAGTAAACACAACGGAGGGAGGAGAAGGAGGGGGGGGCATAGAGGATAAGGAAGCATGTACAACCAAGTATGGAAGTAAATCAATTCATATAATGTATGTTTACAAATGCAAGGAGTCTGTCTGGAAAAACCGGGGAACTAGAACTAATAGCTTTAAAGGAAAGGTATGATCGGGTGATCGGTATAGCAGAAACATGGCTAAATGATTCACACGACTGGACAGTAAATATTGAAGGATATTAAGAAATAATAAGAAAGGAGGAGGAGTATGTATGTATGTTAAACAGGAACTGAAGCCAAATCTAAAAGATGGAATAGATGGGGGCTTTAACGATATGGCAGAAATAACATGGGTAGAGCTGTGTACAGTAAGCAAGAAGGTGGGTAAATTAATTGTTGGGGTATGTTATAAGCCACCAAATGCCGGGGAGGAGGTGAAAATGAATCTCCATGTGCAGTTGGTGAAGGTTGCTGGTATGGGGCATGTTTTGGTTATGGAGGATTTTAACTACCATGACATAGATTGGAGTAAGGGAACTGCCAGCACCTCAAAAGGTATAAAGTTCTTACATTTCCTATGTGAGCATTTTCTTTCACAGAATAGTGACCACGTTATAGTGTCATTTAATATAGGGAATAGCGATCTAGTGTCATTTAATATAGAGAATAGTGATCATTATATAGTGTCATTTAATATAGGGAATAGTGATCATGATATAGTGTCATTTAATATAGGGAATAGTGACCATGATATGGTGTCATTTAATATAGGGAATAGTGACCATGATATAGTGTCATTTAATATAGGGAATAGTGATCATGATATAGTGTCATTTAATATAGGGAATAGTGACCATGATATAGTGTCATTTAATATAGGGAATAGTGACCATGATATAGTGCATCCATTTAATATAGGTGCTGCAAAAACTCAAGTGCCACTGTAGTTCTGGTTGGTACGGGGATACTATATAATATTGAGAATTAACTGGTATTAATACATATACTGTAGTTCTGGTTGGTACGGGGATACTAATAATATGAGAATACTGGTATTAATATAATACTGTAGTTCTGGTTGGTACGGGATACTATATAATATGAAAATTCTGGTATTAATATATATACTGTAGTTCTGGTTGGTACAGGGATACTAAATAATATGAGAATTACTGGTATTAATACATATACCGTAGTTCTGGTTGGTAAGAGGGATACTATTAATATTGAGAATTAATGGTATTATACATATATTGTAGTTCTCGTTGGTACAGGGATACTATATAATATTGAAAATAACTGGTATTAATACATACACTGTAGTTCTGGTTGGTACAGGGATACTATATAATATTGAGAATTACAGGTATTAATACATATACTGTAGTTCATCGTTGGTACGGGGATACTTTATAATTGAGAATTACTGGTGATTAATACATATACTGTAGTTCTGGTTGGTACGGGGGATACTATATAATATTGAGAATTACTGGTATAATACATATACTGTAGTTTGGTTGTACGGAGGATACTTATAAATTGAGAATTATGGTATTAAATATACTGTAGATCTGGTTGGTACGGGGACACTATATGATATTGAGAATTACTGGTATCAATACATATACTGTAGTTCTGGTTGGTACGGGGATACTATATAATATTGAGAATTACTGGTATTAATACATATACTGTAGTTCTGGTTGGTACAGGGATACTATATAATATTGAGAATTACTGGTATTAATACATATACCGTAGTTCTGGTTGGGCAGGGGATACTATATAATATTGAGAATTACTGGTATTAATACATATATTGTAGTTCTCGTTGCTAAGGGATACTATATATATTGAAAATTACTGGTATTTATACATATATTGTAGTTCTCGTTGGTACAGGGATACTATATAATATTGAAAATTACTGGTATTAATACATACACTGTAGTTCTGGTTGGTACAGGGATACTATATAATATTGAGAATTACTGGTATTAATACATATACTGTAGTTCTCGTTGGTACGGGGATACTATATAATATGGAGAATTACTGGTATTAATACATATACCGTAGTTCTGGTTGGTACGGGGATACTATATAATATTGAGAATTACTAGTATTAATACATATACTGTAGATCTGGTTGATACGGGGACACTATATAATATTGAGAATTACTGGTATTAATACATATACTGTAGTTCTGGTTGGTACGGGGGATACATATAATATTGATAAATTCTGGTATTAATACATATACTGTAGTTCTGGTTGGTACGGGGTACTATATAATATTGAGAATTACTGGTTAATAATATTATACTGTAGTTCTGGTTGGTACGGGGGTACATAATAATATTGAGAATTACTGGTATTAATACATATACGTTAGTTCTGGTTGGTACGGGGATACTATATAATATGTATAATTACTGGTATTAATACATATACGTAGTTCTGGTTGGTACGGGGATACTATATATATTGAGAATTACTGGTATTAATAATATACTGTTGTTCTGGTTGGTACGGGATGACTATATAATATTGATAATTACTGGGTATTAATACATATACTGTAGGTCTGGTTGGTACGGGGATACTATATAATATGAGAATTACTGGTATTAATACATATACTGTAGTTCTGGTTGGTACGGGGATACTATATAATATTGAGGATTACTGGTATATTAACATTATCTGTAGTTTCTGGTTGGTACGGGGATACTATATAATATTGAGAATTACATGGTATTAATACATATACTGTAGTTCTGGTTGGTACGGGGATAACTATAAATATGAGAATTACTGGTATTAATACATATACTGTAGTTCTGGTTGGTACAGGGATACTATATAATATTGAGAATTACTGGTATTAATAAATATACTGTAGTTCTGGTTGGTACGGGGAGCTATATAATATTGAGAATTACTGGTATTAATACATTACTGTAGTCTGGTTGGTACAAGGATACTATAAATATTGAGAATATGGTATTACACATATACTGTAGATCTGGGTGGTACGGGGACACTATATAATATTGAGAATTACTGGTATTAATACATATATTGTAGTTCTGGTGGTACGGGATACTATAAATATGAGAATACTGGTATTATTCTATACTGTGTTCTGGTTGATACGGGGATACTATATAATATTGAGAATTACTAGTATTAATACAATACTGTAGATCTGGTTGGTACGGGGACACATATATATTGAGAATTACTGGTATTAATACAATACTGTAGTTCTGGTTGGTACGGGGATATATAATATTGAGAATTACTGGTATTAATAACATATACGTAGTTTGGTTGGTACGGGGATACTATTATATATTGAGAATTACTGGTATTATACATATACTGTTGTTCTGGTTGGTACGGGGATACTATATAATATTGATAATTACTGGTATTAATACATATACTGTAGTTCTGGTTGGTACAGGGATGCTATTATAATATTGAGAATACTGGTATTAATACATATACTGTAGTTCTGGTTGGTACGAGGATACTATATAATATTGAGAATTACTGGTATTAATACATTACTGTAGATCTGGTGGTACAGGGACACTATATAATATTGAGAATTACTGGTATTAATACATATACTGTAGTTCTCGTTGCTACAGGGATACTATATAATATGAAAATTACTGGTATTTATACATATATTGTAGTTCTCGTTGGTACAGGGATACTATATAAATTGAAAATTACTGGTATAATACATACACTGAGTTCTGGTTGGTACAGGGATACATATAATATTGAGAATTACTGGTATTATACATATACTGTAGTTCTCGTTGGTACGGGATACTATATAATATGGAGAATACTGGTATTAATACAATATACCGTGTTCTGGTTGGTACGGGGATACTATAATATTGAGAATTACTGTATTAACAATACTGTAGATCTGGTTGATACGGGGACACTAATATATATTGAGAATTACTGGTATAATACATATACTGTAGTTCTGGTTGGTACGGGGATACTATATATATTTAATAATTATGGTATTAATACATATACTGTAGTTCTGGTTGGTACGGGGATACTATATAATATTGAGAATTACTGGTATTATATATATACTAGTTCTGGTTGGTAGGGATAATATATAATATTGGAATTACTGGTATTAATACATATATATGTGTTCTGGTTGTAGGGGATACATATATATTGATAATTACTGTATTAATACATATACTGTGTTCTGGTTGGTAGGGGATACTATATAATATTGAGAATTACTGGTATTAATACATATACTGTTGTTTGGTTGGTACGGGGGATACTATATAATATGATAATTATGGTATTAATACATATACTGTAGTTCTTGGTTGGTACGGGGATAATATATAATATTGAGAATTACTGGTATTAATACATATACTGTAGTCTGGTTGGTACTGGGGATACTATATAATATTGAGGATTACTGGTATTAATACATATACTGTAGTTCTGGTTGGTACGGGGAGGATACTATATAATATTGAGAATTACTGGTAATTAATACATATACTTAGTTCTGGTTGGTACGGGGATACTATATAATATTGAGAATTAATGGTATTAATACATATACTGTAGTTCTGGTTGTGTACAGGGATACTATATAAATTGAGAATTACTGGTATTAATACATATACTGTAGTTTTCTGGTTGGTACGGGGGATGCTATATAATATTGAGAATTACTGGTATTAATACATATACTGTAGTTCTGGTTGGTACAAGGATACTATATAATTGAGAATTACTGTATTAATACATATACTGTAGATTTGGTTGGTACGGGGACACATATAATATTGAGAATTACTGGTATTAAACAATATTGTAGTTCTTGGTGGTACGGGATATATAATATTGAGAATTACTGTATTAATTCATATACTGTAGTTTGGTTTGATACGGTGATACTATATAATATGAGAATTACTAGTATTAATACATATACTGTAGATCTGGTTGGTACGGGGACACTATATAATATTGAGAATTACTGGTATTAATACATATACTGTAGTTCTGGTTGGTACGGGGATACTATATAATATTGAGAATTAGGTATAATACATATACTGTAGTTCTGGTTGGTACGGGGGATACTATATAATATTGAGAATTACTGGTATTAATAACATATACTGTTGTTCTGGTTGGTACGGGGTACTATATAATATTGATAATTACTGGTATTAATACAATACTGTAGTTCTGGTTGGTACAGGATGCTATAATATTGAGAATTACTGGTATTAATACATATACTGTAGTTCTGGTTGGTACGAGGATACTATATAATATTGAGAATTACTGGTGTTTAATACATATACTGTAGATCTGGTTGGTTACAGGGACACATAAATATTGAGAATTACTGGTATTAATACATATACTGTAGTTCTGGTGGTACGAGGATACTATATAATATTGAGAATTACTGGTATTAATACATATACTGTAGTTCTGGTTGGTACGGGGGAAACTATATAATATTGAGAATCACTGGTATTAATACATATACTGTGTTCTTGTTGGTACGGGGATACTATATAAATTGAGAATTACGGTATTAATACATATACTGTAGTTCTGGTTGGACGGGGGATACTATATAATATTGAGAATTACTGGTTATTATACATATACTGTAGTTCTGGTTGGTATGGGGGATACTATATAATATTGAGAATTACTGGTATTAATACATATACTGTAGTTCTGTTGGTACGGGGATGCTATAATATTGAGAATTACTGGTATTAATAAATATATGTAGTTCGGTTGGTACGGGGATACTAGATAATATTGAGAATTACTGGTATTAATATATATACTGTTGTTCTGGTTGGTACGGATACTATATAATTGAGAATTACTGGTTTTAATACATATACTGTAGTTCTGGTTGGTACGGTGATACTATATAATATTGAGAATTATGGTATTAATACACTATACTGTAGTTTGGTTGGTACAGGGATACTATAAAATATTGAGAATTACTGGTATTAATACATATACTGTAGTTCTGGTTGGTACAGGGATACTATATGATATTGAGAATTACTGATATTAATACATATACTGTAGTTCTGGTTGGTACGTGGATACTATATAATATTGAGAATTACTGGTATTGATACATATACTGTAGTTCTGATCGGTACAGGGATACTAATAATATTGAGAATTACTGGTATTAATACATATACTTGTAGTTCTGGTTGGTCGGGGAGATACTATAAATATTGAGAATTACTGGTATTAATACTATACTGTAGTTCTGGTTGGTACAGGGATACTATATAATATTGAGAATTACTGGTATTAATACATACACTGTAGTTCTGGTTGGTACAGGGATACTATATAATATTGAGAATACTGGTATTAATACATATACTGTAGTTTTGGTTGGTACAGGATGCTATTATAATATTGAGAATCACTGGTATTAATACATACTGTAGTTCTGGTTGGTACAGTGATACTATATAATATTGAGAATCACTGGTATTATACATATACTGTAGTTCTGGTTGGTACAGAGGATACTAATAATATTGAGAAATTACTGGTATTAATACATAACTGTAGTTCTGGTTGGTACAGGGGATACTATATAATATTGAGGATTCATGGTATTAAAATATACTGTAGTTCTGGTTGGTACAGGGATGCTATATATATTGAGAATCACTGGTATTATACATATACGTAGTTCTGGTTGGTACAGTGATATATATAATATTGAGAATCACTGGTATTAATACATATACTGTAGTTCTGTGTGGTAGGGATGCTATATAATATTGAGAATCACTGGTATTAATACATATACTGTAGTTTGGTTGGTGAGATACAGTGATACTATATAATATTAGAATACTGGCATAATACATATACTGAGTTCTGGTGGTACAGGGGATACTATATAATATTGAGAATTACTGGTATTAATACATATACTGTAGTTCTGGTTGGTACAGGGTACTATATAATATTGAGAATTACTGGTATTAATTACATATACTGTAGTTCTGGTTGGTACAGGGATACTATATAATATTGAGAATTACTGGTATTAATACATATACTGTAGTTCTGGTTGGTACAGGGATGCTTATATAATATTGAGAATTACTGGGATTATAACATATACTGTAGTTCTGGTTGGTATGGGGAATATATAATATTGAGAATACTGGTATTAATACATATACGTAGTTTGGTGGGACGGGGATACTATAAATATTGAGAATTACTGGTATTAATAATATACTGTAGTTCTGGTGGTACAGGGATGCATATAATATTGAGAATCACTGGTATTAATCATATACTGTAGTTCTGGTTGGACAGTGATACATATAATATGAGAATTATGGTATTAATACATTACTGTAGTTCTGTTGGTACGGGGGAGACTATATAATACTGAGAATTACTGGTATTAATACAATACTGTAGTTCTGGTGGTACAGTGATACTATATAATATTGAGAATTACTGGTTATAATACATATATTTAGTTTGGTTGGTACGGGGAGACTATATAATACTGAGAATTACTGGTATTAATACATATACTGTAGTTCTGGTTGGTACAGTGATACTATATAATATTGAGAATTACTGGTATTAATACATATACTGTAGTTCTGGTTGGTACAGTGTACTATAATATTGAGAATTACTGGTATTAATACATATACTGTAGTTCTGGTTGGTACAGGGATACTATATAATCCTTTTCAGTATCTTTGTTTCCTTATTGATTTCTTCATCTGGTTGCTGTTAGTCTCCTCCGTCTGGTGTTTCTGGAGATCCTTCTGTTATTACTGTCGGACTGTTTGTCTGGTGACATTTCATGTTTCTCTTTCTTGTTTGCGTCGTCGTTGCTCCCCCTAACGTCCCGAGCTTTAGTCTATCCTTCTTTATCGTGTGAAGCTTCCTTCAGGCTTTGCCTGATTCCTTTCGATAATATTCCCCATCTCTGTTATAGCGGGAAGATGAGTGAGGGTGGCCATATTTTTCCCTGTGCCTCGGGTCCGTTCCGGGCGATCGTCAAACTCTTGTTTCTCAAGTTGACGGGAGTAATGCTTCCGATCGTGCACCCAGTGATCGGTCCTGTCTCGTCATCTCTCACATGTAGCTGATCTCGCATCTTCTTCCCCATGCCACTGGAGAAGACTGCTCCAGGCCTCCCTTCCATTTCCCCATTCGGTTCTTAGTCCACTTAAAGGGCTGTGGGTAGAGCTACAGAAGTTAAAAACTTGGAGTGTGTGATTTTGGGGACAGAGATCGACTTACTGGCTTCGAGACCGTGGTTCTTTCATTCGATACTGCTGTAAAAACAAACACATGTTGCGGGACAGTGATTCTTTGTAGCCACCCAATAACTACAACATCAGGACCTCAAAATGTTGTGCTATTCCTGCCATATGACTAATAATTCTATCACAATTTATATTTATTTTATCAGATACTGTGCACAGAAATACCATTGGTAACGTCCTGACGTGACTGAACTATAACATTGCATTGAATGACCAGTCACCATATTTAGAGTTACTATACCTGTCTCCATCGCGGAACTATGTCCCTTCACCCTCTGTGCTATGGATGTCATAGATCACAGGCTGTCCAATGTCTTCCTGGTTTCGTTGAAAATATGTTACAGGATTAGAAAGGAACAGGCGCGGGAGGTGGTGATGGTAACATCCATTCCATCCAAATCTAGAAGGAGCGAGAAACATTGATGGAAGAAAGTACATCTACTTAATGTTTTTATATGAAATTCAAATACAGAACCTTTGAGAGCTGCCACATTCCTTAGAATAGTATTTTCAATTTACTCACTGAGATTAAATGGGTTAAACAAAACAATGCACTGCCTAGAGATAGTGATAAATCTCACACACACTGCATAGGGATAGTGAATAATCTCACACTGCATAGAGATAGTGAATAACTCACACACTGCATAGGGATAGTGAATAATCTCACACACTGACTAGGAGATAGTGAATAATCTCACACAATGCATAGAGATAGTGATAATCTCACAAATGCATAGGGATATTGAATAATCTCACACTGCTAGGATAGTGAATAATCTCACACACTGCATAGGGATAGTGAATAATCTCACACACTGCATAGGGATAGTGAATAATCTCACACCACTGATAGAGATGTGAATAATCTCCACACATGCATAGGGATAGGAATAATCTCACACACTGCATAGAGATAGTGAAAATCTCACACACTGCTAGGGATAGGGATAATCTCACACACTGCATAGGGATGGTGAATAATCTCACACACTGCATAGGGATAGTGAATAATCTCACACACTGCATAGGGATAGTGAATAATCTCACACACTGCATAGAGATGGTGAATAATCTCACACACTGCATAGGGATAGTGAATAATCTCACACTGCATAGGGATAGTGAATAATCTCACACACTGCATAGGGATAGTGAATAATCTCACACACTGCATAGGGATAGTAACTAATCTCACACACGCATAGAGATGGTGAATAATCTCATGACTGCATAGGTATATGAAACTCATTACACTGCATAGGGATACGGAATAATATCACACACTGCATAGAGTGGTGAATAATCTGATATAAGCATTAGGGATAGCTGAATAATCATACACTGCATAGGGATATGAATATTCTCACACACTGCATAGGGATAGTGAATAATCTCACCACTGCATAGGGATAGTGAATAATCTCACAAACTCATAGGGATAGTGAAGAACTCACACACTGCATATAGGATAGTGAATAATCCCATACACTGCATAGGGATGTGGATAATCTCACACACTGCATAGAGATGGTGGATAATCTCACCACTGCATAGGGATAGTGAATAATCTACATATCGTATAGGATAGTGATAATTCCCAACACCTGCATAGGGATAGTGGGATAATTTCCACACACGGCATAGAGATGGGGATAATTCTCACACACTGCATAGGAGTGAACATACTGGGAGGAATAATCTCACACACTTGGATAGGGATGGTGGATAATCTCACACACTGCATAGGGATAGTGGATAATTTCACAAACTGCATAGGGATAGTGAATATCTCACCACATGCATAGGGATAGTGAATAATCTCACACACTGCATAGGGATAGATGAATGATATCTCACACACTGCATAGGATAGTGGATAATCTCCACACATGCATAGGGATAGTGAATAATCCCATACACTGCATAGGGACGGTGGATAATCTACACAGCATAGGGGATGGTGGATAATCTCACACACTGCATAGGGATAGTGGATAATTTCACACACCTGCATAGGGATAGTGAATAATCTCAACACTGCATAGGGATAGTGGATAATCTCACACACTGCATAGGATAGGAATAAATCATACACTGCATAGTGAGTAGTGAATAATCACACACATGCAAGATAGTGATATCACACGTAGGGATAGTGCATAATCTCCGCATGGGATGTGAATAATCTACACACTGCATAGGGATAGGAGATAATCCATACACTGCATAGGGATAGTGATAACCCACATCATAGGGATAGTGAAGTAATCCACACACTGCATAGGGATAGGTGAATTAATCTCACACACTGCATAAGGATAGTGGATAATCCCATACATCTGTATGGGATAGTGGATAATCTCACACCTTCATAGGGATAGTGGATAATCGACAACACTTCATAGAAGATGTGATATTCTCACACCTGCATAGGGATAGTATAATCTCACACACTGCATAGGATGGTGAAAATCTCATACACTGCATAGGGATAGTGGATAATCAACTACACTGCATAGGGATATGATAATCTCACACACTCATAGGATAGGAATAATCTACCACTGCATAGGGATAGAATCTCAACACGCTAGTAGTGAATAATCTCCAATCACTGCATAGGGAGTATAGTGAAATACATGGATGAGTGAATAATCTCACACCTGCATAGGGTAGTGAATAATCTCACACACTGCATAGGGATAGTGAATAATCCCCATACACTGCCTAGGGATGGTGGATAAATCACACACATATAGGATGGTGGATAATCTCCACTGCCATAGGATAGTGAATAATCTCCCAAACTGCATAGGGATAGTGAATAATGCTCATACACTGCTAGGGATAGTGAGATAATCTCACACACTGCTAGGATAGTGAATTAATCTACATGCTATAGGGATAGTGAAATCACACTGCGTAGGGATAGTGAATAATCTCACTACTGATAGGGATAGTGAATAATCTCACACATGCATAGGGATAGTGAATAATCACTACACTGCATTAGGGATAGTGATAATCTCCACACTGATAGGGATAGTGGAAATCCACACACTGCATGGATAGTGATAATCCATACACTCGTAGGGATAGTGATAATCTAACACTCATAGGATAGTGGATAAATCTACACATTTAGGATAGTGAATAATTCTCACTACTGTAGGGATAGTGAATAATCTCACACAATGATAGGATGTGAATAATCTCATATACTGCGATTAGGGATAGTGAATAATCATACACTGCGTAGGGATATGAATAATCTCACACACTGAGGGATAGTGAATAAATCACCACTGCATAGGGATAGTGAATAATCTCACATGCGTAGGATAGGAATAATCTCACATGCGTAGGGATATGGTGAATAATCTCACATGCGTAGGGATAGTGAATAATCTCACACTGCAAGGATAGTGAATATTCACATGCGTAGGGATAGTGAATAATTCACACTGCGTAGGATAGTGAATAATCACACTGCGTAGGGATAGTGACACACTGGCTAGGGATAGGAATAATCTCACACGTGTAGGGATAGTGAATAATCTCACACACGCATAGGGATAATGAATAATCTCACACATGCATAGGGATAGTGAGATAATAATCACACTGGTAGGATAGTGAATATCTCACATACGTGGGATAGTGAAACACTGCATAGACGGATAGTGAATAATACTCACACATGCGTAGGGATAGTGAATAATCACACTGCGTAGGGATAGTGAATAATCTCACACTATGTAGGGATAGTGAATATTCTCACACTATGTAGGGATAGTGAATAATCTCACATTGTATAGGGATAGTGAATAATCTCACACTATATGGGATAGTGAATAATCTCACACTGCGTAGGTATAGTGAATAACTCCACTGCATAGGGTAGTGAATAATCTCACATTATAGTGAAGTGAATAATCCACACTGCGTAGGGATAGGGATAATCCCACACTGCGTAGGGATAGTGAATAATCTCACACTGCGTAGGGGTAGTGAATAATCTCACACTGGTTATAGAGGATAGTATAGATTCACACTGGTAGGGATAATGAATAATCTCACACTGCGTGGGATGTGAATAATCTCACACTGCGTAGGTAGTGAATAACTTACATGCGTAGGGATATTGAATAATCTCACACTGCGTTAGGGATAGTGAATAATCACACTGCGTAGGGATAGTGAATAATCTCACACTACGTAGGGATAGTGAAACACTGCATACGGATAGTGAATAATCTCACACTGCGTAGGGATAGTGAATAATCACACTGCGTAGGGATAGTGAATAATCTCACACTATGTAGGGATAGTGAATATTCTCACACTATGTAGGGATAGTGATAATCTCACATTATATAGGATAGGATAGTGAATAATCTAACACTATTAGGGATAGTGAATCATATCACACTGCGTAGGTATAGTGAATAATCTCACACTGCGTTAGGGATAGTGAATAATCTCACCTTATAGGGATAGTGAATAATAACACACTGGTAGGGATGTGATAATATCACACTGGTAGGGATTGAAATAATCTCACACTGCGTAGGGATAGTGAATAATCTCACACTGCGTAGGGGTAGTTGAATAATCACATTAGATAGGGGATAGTGAATAATCTCACACTATATAGGGATAGTGAATAATCTCACACTGCGTAGGTATAGTGAATAATCTCACACTGCGTAGGGGATAGTGAATAATCTCACACTATATAGGGATAGTGAATAATCTCA
>JAACNH010000018.1:638698-672537 GCA_019447015.1 Hymenochirus boettgeri
ACTAGCCCTCACGCAGTGTGAGATTATATCTATCCCTACGCAGTGTGAGATTATTCACTATCCCTACGCAGTGTGAGATTATTCACTATCCCTACGCAGTGTGAGATTATTCACTATCCCTACGCAGTGTGAGATTATTCACTATCCCTACGCAGTGTGAGATTATTCACTATCCCTATATAATGTAAGATTATTCACTACCCCTACGCAGTGTGAGATTATTCACTATCCCTACGCAGTGTGAGATTATTCACTATCCCTACTCAGTGTGAGATTATTCACTATCCCTACGCAGTGTGAGATTATTCACTATCCCTATATAGTGTGAGATTATTCACTATCCCCTACGCAGTGTGAGATTATTCACTATACCTACGCAGTGTGAGATTATTCACTATCCCTATATAGTGTGAGATTATTCACTATCCCTATATAATGTGAGATTATTCACTATCCCTACATAGTGTGAGAATATTCACTATCCCTACATAGTGTGAGATTATTCACTATCCCTACGCAGTGTGATTATTCATTATCCCTACGCAGTGTGAGATTATTCACTATCCCTATGCAGTGTTTCACTATCCCTACGTAGTGTGAGATTATTCACTATCCCTACGCAGTGTGATTATTCACTATCCCTATGCAGTGTGTGAGATTATTCACTATCCCTATGCAGTGTGTGAGATTATTCACTATCCCTACGCAGTGTGAGATTATTCACTATCCCTACGCAGTGTGAGATTATTCAATATCCCTACGCAGTGTAAGATTATTCACTATCCCTACGCAGTGTGAGATTATTCACTATCCCTACGCAGTGTGAGATTATTCATTATCCCTACGCAGTGTGAGATTATTCACTATCCCTACGCAGTGTGAGATTATTCACTACCCCTACGCAGTGTGAGATTATTCACTATCCCTACGCAGTGTGAGATTATTCACTATCCCTACGCAGTGTGAGATTATTCACTATCACTATATAGTGTGAGATTATTCACTACCCCTATGCAGTGAGATTATTCACTATACCTACGCAGTGTGAGATTATTCCTATCCCTATATAGTGTGAGATTATTCACTATCCCTATATAATGTGAGATTATTCACTATCCCTACATAGTGTGAGAATATTCACTATCCCTACATAGTGTGAGATTATTCACTATCCCTACGCAGTGTGATTATTCACTATCCCTACGCAGTGTGAGATTATTCACTATCCGTATGCAGTGTTTCACTATCCCTACGTAGTGTGAGATTATTCACTATCCCTACGCAGTGTGATTATTCACTATCCCTATGCAGTGTGTGATTATTCAGTATCCCTATGCAGTGTGTGAGATTATTCACTATCCCTATGCAGTGAGATTATTCACTATCCCTACGCAGTGTGTCACTATCCCTACGTAGTGTGATTATTCACTATCCCTACGCAGTGTGATATTATTCACTATCCCTACGCAGTGTGATATTATTCACTATCCCTATGCAGTGTGAGATTATTCACTATCCCTATGCAGTGAGATTATTCACCATCCCTACGCAGTGAGATTATTCACTATCCCTACGCAGTGAGATTATTCACTATCCCTATGCAGTGTGTGAGATTATTCACTTCCCTATCAGTGTGTGAGATTATTCAGTATCCCTATGCAGTGTATGATTATTCAGTATCCCTATGCAGTATATGAGATTATTCACCATCTCTATGCAGTGTGTGAGATTATTCAGTATCCCTATGCAGGGTATGAGAATTATTCACTATCTCTATGAAGTGTGTTAGATTATCCACTATCCCTATGAAGTGTGTGAGATTATCCACTATCCCTAAGAAGTGTATGGGATTATCCCTATCCTTATGCAGTGTGTGAGATTATCCACTATCCCTAGAAGTGTGCGAGATTATCCACTATCCCTATGCAGTGTATGGGATTATCCACTATCCCTATGCAGTGTGTGAGATTATTCACTATCCCTATGCAGTGCGTGAGATTATGCACTATCCCTATGCAGTGTGTGTGATTATCCACTATCACTATGCAGTGTATGATCTTTTCACTATTCCTATGCAGTGTGTGAGATTATCCACTATCCCTATGCAGTGTATGAGATTATTCACTATCCCTATGCAGTGTGTGAAATTATCCACTATCCCTATGCAGTGTGTGAGATTATCCACCATCCCTATGCATGTGTGAGATTATCCACCATCCCTATGCAGTGTATGGGATTATTCACTATCCCTATGCAGTGTGTGAGATTATTCACTATCCCTATGCAGTGTGTGAGATTATTCACTATCCATTATTCACTATCCCTATGCAGTGTGTGAGATTATTCACTATCCCTATGCAGTGTGTGAGATTATTCACTATCCCTATGCAGTGTGAGATTATTCACTATCCCTATGCAGTGTGTGAGATTATTCAGTATCCCTATGCAGTGTATGATTATTCAGTATCCGCTATGAGTTAGAGATTATTCACCATCTCTATGCAGTGTGTGAGATTAGTTACTATCCCTATGCAGGGTGTGAGAATTATTCACTATCTCTATGAAGTGTGTTGATTATCCACTATCCCTATGAAGGGTGTGAGATTATCCACTATCCCTAAGAAGTGTATTGGATTATCCACTATCCTTATGCAGTGTGTGAGATTATTCACCATCTCTATGCAGTGTGTGAGATTATCCACTATCCCTATGAAGTGTGCGGATTATCTACTATCCCTATGCAGTGTATGGGATTATCCACTATCCCTATGCAGTGTGTGAGATTATTCACTATCCCTATGCAGTGCGTGAGATTATGCACTATCCCTATGCAGTGTGTGAGATTATGCACTATCCCTATGCAGTGTGTGTGATTATTCACTATCACTATGCAGTGTATGATCTTATTCACTATCCCTATGCAGTGTGTGAGATTATCCACTATCCCTATGCAGTGTATGAGATTATTCACTATCCCTATGCAGTGTGTGAAATTATCCACTATCCCTATGCAGTGTGTGAGATTATCATCCACCATCCCTATGCATGTGTAGATTATCCACCATCCCTATGCAGTGTATGGGATTATTCACTATCCCTATGCAGTGTGTGAGAATTTCCATCCTATCAGTGTGTGAGATTATTCACTATCCCTATGCAGTGTGTGAGATTATTCACTATCCCTATGCAGTGTGTGAGATTATTCACTATCCCTATGCAGTGTGTGAAATTATCCACTATCCCTATGCAGTGTGTGAGATTATCCACCATCCCTATGCAGTGTGTGAGATTATTCACTATCCCTATGCAGTGTGTGAGATTATCCACCATCTCTATGCAGTGTGTGAGATTATCCACCATCCCTATGCAGTGTATGGGATTATTCACTATCCCTATGCAGTGTGTGAGATTATTCACTATCCCTATGCAGTGTGTGAGATTATCCACCATCTCTATGCAGTGTGTGAGATTATCCACCATCCCTATGCAGTGTATGGGATTATTCACTATCCTATGCAGTGTGTGAGATTATTCACTATCCCTATGCAGTGTGTGAGATTATTCACTATCCCTATGCAGTGTGAGATTATTCACTATCCCTATGCAGTGTGTGAGATTAATTCCAGTATCCCTATGCAGTGTATGATTATTCAGTATCCCTATGCAGTATATGAGATTATTCACCATCTCTATGCAGTGTGAGATTATTCGTATCCCTATGCAGTTATATTATTCAGTATCCTATGCAGTATGAGATTATTCACCATCTCTTGCAGTGTGTGAGATTAGTTACTACCCTATGCAGTGTGTGAGATTATTCACTATCCCTATGAGTGTGTGAGATTATTCACTATCCTATGCAGTGGTAGATATTCACTATCCCTATGCAGGTGTGAGATTATTCACCATCTCTATGCAGTGTGTGAGATTATTCACTATCCCTATGCAGTGTGTGAGATTATTCACTATCCCTATGCAGTGTGTGAGATTATTCACCATCCCTATGCAGTGTGTGAGATTATTCCCTATCCCTATGCAGTGTGTGAGATTATTCACTATCTCTATGCAGTGTGTGAGATTATTCACTATCCCTATGCAGTGTGTGAATTATTCACCATCTCTATGCAGTTGGTGTGAGATTATTCACTATCCCTATGCAGTGTGTGAGATTATTCACTATCCCTATGCAGTGTGTGAGATTATTCACTATCTCTATGCAGTGTGAGATTATTCACTATCCCTATGCAGTGTGTGAGATTATTCACTATCTCTATCAGTGGTGTGAGATTTTCCATCCTATGCAGTGTGTGATTCACTATCCTATGCATGTGTGAGATTATTCACTATCTCTATGCAGTGTGGATATGTCCCTATCCCTATGCAGTGTGTGAGATTATTCACTATCTCTATGCAGTGCATTGTTTGTTTAACATTTAATCTCAGTGTAGTAAATTTGAAATACTATTCTAAGGAATGTGGCAGCTCTCAAATGTTCTGTATTTGATTTGCATAATAAAATACATTTAGTAATGTACCTTTCTCCCATCAATTTTCTCGCTCCTTCTAGATTTGGATGGAATTGAATGTTACCATCACCATCCTCCCGCCCTGTTCCTTTCTAATCCTGTAACATATTTTCAACGAAACCAGGAAAGACAGTGGACGCCGTATCTATGACATCCATGCACAGAGGGGAAGGGACATGTTCCGCGATGGAGACAGGTATAGTAACTCTATAATATGGTGACTGGTCATTCAATGCAATGTTATAGTTCAGTCACTCAGGACGTTACCAATGGTATTTCTGTGCACAGTATCTGATAAAATAAATATAAATTGTGATAGAATTATTAGTCATATGGCAGGAATAGCACAACATTTTGAGGTCCTGATGTTGTAGTTATTGGGTGGCTACAAAGAATCACTGTCCCGCAACATGTGTTTGTTTTTTTTAGCAGGTATCGAAATGAAAGGACCAGGTCTCGAAGCCCAGTAAGTCGATCTCTGTCCCCCAAAATCACACACTCCAAGTTTTTACTACTTCTTGTAGCTCTACCCACAGCCCTTTAAGTGGACTAAGAACCGAATGGGGAAATGAAGGGAGGCCTGGGAGCAGTCCTTCCAGTGGCAGTGGGAAGAAGATGCGAGATCAGGCACATGGAGAGATGACGGAGACAGGACCGATCACTGGGTGCACGATCGGAAGCATTACTCCCGTCAACTTGAGAAAAGAGTTTGACGATCGCCCGGACGGACCCAGAGGGCACAGGGAAAAATATGGCCACCCTCACTCATCTTCCCGCTATAAAAGCAGAGATGGGGAATATTATCGAAAGGAATCGAAGGCAAAGACTGAAGGAAGCTTCACGATAAGAGAAGGGATGAGACTAAAGCTCGGGACGTTAGGGGGAGCAACGACGACGCAAACAAGAAAGAGAAACATGAAATGTCACCAGACAAACAGTCCGACAGTAATAACCAGAAGGATCTCCAGAAACACCAGACGGAGGAGACTAACAAGCAACCAATGAAGAAATCAATAAGGAAAACAAAGATACTGAAAAGGTAATTATATAGTATCCCTGTACCAACCAGAACTACAGTATATGTATTAATACCAGTAATTCTCAATATTATATAGTATCACTGTACCAACCAGAACTACAGTATATGTATTAATACCAGTAATTCTCAATATTATATAGTATCACTGTACCAACCAGAACTACAGTATATGTATTAATACCAGTAATTCTCAGTATTATATAGTCTCCCCGTACCAACCAGAACTACAATATATGTATTAATACCAGTAATTCTCAATATTATATAGTATCACTGTACCAACCAGAACTACAGTATATGTATTAATACCAGTAATTCTCAGTATTATATAGTCTCCCCCGTACCAACCAGAACTACAGTATATGTATTAATACCAGTAATTCTCAATATTATAGTATCACTGTCCAACCAGAACTACAGTATATGTTTAATACCAGTGATTCTCAATATTATAATCCATCCTGTCCACCAGAACTACAGTATATTATTAATACCAGTAATTCTCAATATTATATAGTATCCCCGTCCCACCAACCAGAACTACAGTATATGTATAATACAGTATTCTCAATATTATATAGTATCCCCATACCAACCAGAACTACAGTATATGTATTAATCACCAGTAATTCTCAATATTATAAGCATCCCTGTACCACCAGAACCATATATTTTAATACCAGTAATTCTCAATATTATATAGTATCCCTGTACCAACCAGAACTACAGTATATGTATTAATACCAGTAATTCTCAATATTATATAGTATCCCTGTACCAACCAGAACTACAGTTATGTTATTAATACCAGTAATTCTCAATATTATATAGTACCCTGTACCAACCAGAACTACAGTAATATTATTAATGCCATTATTCTCAATATTATATATATCACTGTACCACCAGAAACTACAGTATATGTATTATACCAGTGATTCTCAATATTATATAGCATCCCTTACCACCAGAACTACAGTATATGTATTATCCCAGTGATTCTCATATTATTATATCACTGTACCAACCAGAACTACAGTATATGTATTAATACCAGTGATTCTCAATATTTATATAGCATCCCTGTACCAACCAAACTACAGTATATGTATTAATACCATAATCCTCAATATTATATAGTATCCCCTGTACCAACCAGAACTACATTATATGTATTAATACCAGTAATTCTCAATATTATTAGTATCCCTTGTACCAACCAGAACTACAGTATATGTATTAATACCAGTGATTCTCAATATTAATAGTATCACTGTACCAACCGAACTACAGTATATTATTAATACCAGTGATTCTCAATATTATATAGCATCCCTGTACCAACCAAACACCAGTATATGTATTAATACCAGTAATTCTCAATATTATATAGTATCCCTGTACCAACCAGAACTACAGTGTATGTATTAATACCAGTAATTCTCATATTATATAGTATCCCTGTACCAACCAAAACTACAGTATATGTATTAATACCAGTAATTCTCAATATTATATAGTATCCCCGGACCAACCAGAACTACAGTAATATGTATTAATACCATGTAATTCTCAATATTATTAGTATCCCTGTACCGATCAGAACTACAGTAATGTATCAATACCAGTAATTCTCAATATTATATAGTAATCCACGTACCACCCAGAACTACAGTATATGTATTAATATCAGTAATTCTCAATATCATATAGTATCCCTTAACCAACCAGAACTACAGTATATGTATTAATACCATAATTCTCAATATTTTATAGTATCCCTGTACCAACCGAACTACAGTATAGTGTATTAATACCATAATTCTCAATATTATATAGTATCCCCGTACCAACCATAACTACAGTATATGTATTAAACACCAGTATTCTCATATTATATAGTATCCCCGTACCAACCAGAACAACAGTTAATATATTAATACCAGTAATTCTCAATATTATAGTATCCCCCGTACCAACCAAACTACAGTATATGTATTAATACCAGTAATTCTCAATATTATAGCACATCCCCGTACCAACCAGAACTACAGTATATGTATTATACCAGTAATTCTCAATATTATAGTATCCCCCATACCAACCAGAACTACAGTATATGTATTAATCCAGTAATTCTCAATATTATATAGTAACCCCCGTACCAACCAGAACTACAGTATATGTATTAATACCAGTATTCTCAATATTATATAGTAATCCCCGTACCAACCAGAACTACACGTATATGTATTAATACCAGTGATTCTCAATATTATATTTTCCTCCCGTACCAACCAGAACTACAGTATATGTATTAATACCAGTAATTCTCAATATTATATAGTATCCTCCGTACCAACCAGAACTACAGTATATGTATTAATACCAGTAATTCTCAATATTATATAGTGTCCCTGTAACAACCAGATCTACAGTATATATTAATAACCAGTAATTCTCAATATTATATAGTATCCTCGTACCAACCAGAACTACATATATGATTAATACCAGTAATTCTCAATATTATAGCATCCCTGTACCACCAGAACTACAGTATTGTATTAATACCAGTAATTATCAATATTATATAGTATCCCCCCGTACCAACCAGAACAACAGTATATGTATTAATACCAGTAATTCTCAATATTATATAGTATCCCCGTACCAACCAGAACTACAGTATTGTATTAATACCAGTAATTCTCAATATTATATAGTATCCCCGTACCAACCAGAACTACAGTATATGTATTAATACCATAGTCTCAATATTATATAGTGTCCCCGTACCAACCAGATCTACAGTATATGTATTAATACTAGTAATTCTCAATATTATATAGTATCCCCGTATCACAACCGAACTACAGTATATGAATTAATACAGTAATTCTCAATATTATATAGTATCCCCGTACCAACCAGAACTACAATATATGTATTAATACCAGTAATTCTCAATATTATATAGTGTCCCCGTACCAACCAGATCTCGTATTGATTAATTAATACCAGTAATTCTCAATATTATATAGTATCCTTGTACCAACCAAACTACAGTATATGTATTATACCAGTAATTCTCAATATTATATAGCATCCCCCCGTACCAACCAGAACTACAGTATATGTATATTAATACCAGTAATTCTCAATATTATATAGTATCCCTTACCACCAGAACTACAGTATATGTTTAATACAGTAATTCTCAATATATATAGTATCCCGTACAACCAAACTACATATATGTTTACTACCAGTAATTCTCAATATTATATAGTATCCTCCCCGTACCAACCAGAACTACAGTATAGTTTAATACCAGTAATCCTCAATATTATATAGTAACCCCGACACCAACCAGAACTACAGTATATGTATTAATACCATAATTCTCAATATTATATAGTATCCCCCGTACCAACCAGAACTACAGTATATGTATTATACCAGTAATTATCAATATTATATAGTATCCCCGTACCCCAACCAGAACAACAGTATATGTATTAATACCATGTAATTCTCAATATTATATAGTATCCACCGTACCAACCAGAACTACAGTATAATGTATTAATACAGTAATATCAATATAATAGTATCCCCGTCCACACCAGAACTACATATATGTATTAATACCAGTAATTCTCAATATTATATAGTATCCCCGTACCAACCAAACTACAGTAATATATTAATACCAGTAATTCTCAATATTATATAGTATCCCCGTACCAACCAGAACTACAGTATATGTTTAATACCAGTAATTATTAATATTATATAGTATCCCCGTACCAACCAGAACTACAGTATATGTATTATACCAGTAATTCTCAATATTATATAGTCCCCGTATCAACCAGATCTACAGTATATGTATTAATACAGTAATTCTCAATTTATATAGTATCCCCGTACCAACCGAACTACGGTATATGTATTATACCAGTATTCTCCATATTATATAGTACCCCGTACCACAGAACTACAGTATATGTTATAATACCAGTAATTCTCAATATTATATAGTATCCCTGTACCAAACCAGAACTAAGTGTATGTATTAATACCAGTAATTTTCAATATTATATAGTATCCCTGTACCAACGAGAACTACAATATATGTATAAATACCAGTAATTTTCAATATTATATAGTATCCCTGTAGCAACGAGAACTACAGTATATGTATTAATACCAGTAATTCTCAATATTATATATATGTCCCTGTACCAACCAGATCTACAGTATATGTATTAATCCCAGTAATTCTCAATATTATATAGTATCCTCGTACCAACCAGAACTCCAGTATATGTATTAATACCAGTATTCTTCAATATTTTATAGCATCCCTGTACCAACCAGAACTACAGTATATGTATTAATACCAGTAATTATCAATATTATATAGTATCCCCGTACCAACCAACCAACAGTATATGTATTACCAGTAATTCTCAATATTATATAGTATCCCCGTACCAACCAGAACTACAGTATATGTATTAATACCAGTAATTCTCAATATTATATAGTATCCCCGTACCAACCAGAACTACAGTATAGTATTAATCCAGTAATTCTCATATTATATAGTGTCCCCCCGTACCAACCAGATCTACAGTAATGTATTAATACTAGTAATTCTCAATATTATATAGTATCCCCGTATCAACCAGAACTACAGTATATGAATAATACCAGTAATTCTCAATATTATATTAGTATCCCCGTACCAACCAGAACTACAATATATGTATTAATACCAGTAATTCTCAATATTATATAGTGTCCCCCCGTACCACCAGATTACAGTATATGTATTAATACCAGTAATTCTCAATATATATAGTATCCTGTATACCAACCAGAACTACAGTATATGTATTAATACCCAGTAATTCTCAATATTATATAGCATCCCCGTACCAACCAGAACTACAGTATAATGTATTAATACCAGTAATTCTCAATATTATATAGTATCCCTGTAACCAACCAGAACTACAGTATATGTATTAATACCAGTAATTCTCAATATTATATAGTTATCCCCGTACCAACCAGAACTACAGTATATGTATTAATACCATTGTAATTCTCAATTATATAGTATCCCCGTACCAACCAGAACTACACGTATATGTATTATACCAGTAATCCTCAATATTATATAGTATCCCCGTACCAACCAGAACTACAGTATATGTTTAAATACCAGTAATTCTCATATTATATAGTATCCCCGTACCAACCAGAACTACAGTATATGTATTAATACCAGTAATTACAATATTATATAGTATCCCCGTACCAACACAGAACAACAGTATATGTATTATACCAGTAATTCTCAATATTATATAGTATCCCCGTACCAACCAAACTACAGTATATGTATTAATACCAGTAATTATCAATATTATATAGTATCCCCGTACCACCGAACTAACAGTATATGTATTAATACCATAATTCTCAATTATTATGTATCCCCGTACCAACCAGAACTACAGTATATATATTAATACCAGTAATTCTCAATATTATATAGTATCCCCCGTACCAACCAAACTACAGTAATGTATTAATACCAGTAATTATCAATATTTATAGTATCCCCCGTACCAACCAGAACTACAGTATATTGTATTAATACCAGTAATTCTCAATATTATATAGTGTCCCCGTATCACCAGATCTACAGTATATGTATTAATACTAGTAATTCTCATATTAATAGTATCCCCTACCACCAGAACTACGGTATATGTATTAATACCAGTAATTCTCCATATTATATAGTATCCCCCGTACCAACGAGAACTACAGTATATGTATTAATACCAGTACTTCTCATATTATATAGTATCCCTGTACCAACCCAGAACTACAGTGTATGTATTAATACCAGTAATTTTTCAATATTATATAGTATCCCCTGTACCAACGAGAACTACAATATATGTATAAATACCAGTAATTTTTCAATATTATATAGTATCCCTGTAAGCAACGAGAACTACAAATATATGTATTAATACCAGTAATTCTCAATATTATATAGTATCCCCTGCCCAACCAGAACTACGGTATATGTATTAATACCAGTAATTCTCAATATTATATAGATCCCCTGTACCAACCAGAACTACGTATATGTATTAATACCAGTAATCTCAATTTATATAGTATCCCCGTACCAACCAGAACTACAGTATAGTATTGATACCAGTAATTCTCAATATCATATAGTGTCCCCGTACCAACCAGATCTACATATATGTATTAATACCAGTATTCTCAATATTATATAGTATCCCCGTACCAACCATAACTACAGTATATGTATTAATACCAGTAATTCTCAATATTATATAGTTCTCCCCGTACCACCAGAACTACAGTATATGTATTAATACCAGTAATTCTCAATATTATAAAGTATCCCCGTACCAACGATGAACTACAGTATATGTATTAATACCTGTAATTCTCAATATTATATAGTATCCCTGTACCACCAAACACGTGTATGTATTAATACCAGTTTTTTCAATATTTATAGTATCCCTGTACCAACGAGAAACTACAATATATGTATTAATACCAGTAATCTCAATATTATATAGTATCCCCTTACCAACCAGAACTACGGTATATGTATTAATACAGTATTCTCAATATTATTATAGTATCCCTGTACCAACCAGAACTACAGTATATATTTAAATACCAGTTAATTTTCAATATTATAGTATCCCTGTACCAACCAGAACTACAGTATATTATTAATACCAGTATTCTCAGTATTATATAGTATCCCCGTACCAACCAGAACTACAGTATATGTATTAATACCAGTAATTCTCAATATTATATAGTATCCCCGTACCAACCAGAACTACAGTTGCACTTGAGTTTTTTGCAACCTATATTAAATGACACTATATCATAGTCACTATTCCCTATATTAAATGACACTATATCATGGTCACTATTCCCTATATTAAATGACACTATATCATGGTCACTATTCCCTATATTAAATGACACTATATCAGGGTCACTATTCCCTATATTTAAATGACACTATATCATGGTCACTATTCCTATATTAAATGACACTATATCATGATCACTATTCCCTATACTAAATGACACTATATCATGGGTCACTATTCCCTATATTAAATGACACTATATCATGATCACTATTCCTATATTAATGAACTATATCAGGGCACTATTCCCTATATTACAATGACACTATATCATGGTCACTATTCCCTATATTAAATGACACTATATCATGGTCACTGTTCCCTATATTAAATGACACTATATCATGATCACTATTCCCTATATTAAATGACACTATATCATGGTCACTATTCCCCTATTAAATGACACTATATCATGGTCACTATTCCTATATTTAAATGACACTATATCATGGTCACTATTCCCTATAATGTAAATTTCATAACACTATATCATAGTTCAATAGTCACTATCCCTATATTAAATACGACCTATACCATGGTCACTATTCCCTATATTAAATGACACTATATCATGGTCACTGTTCCCTATATTAAATGACGACTATATATCATGGTCCCACTATTCCCTATATTAAATGACACTATATCATGGTCACTATTCCATATTAAATGACACTATATCATGGTCACTATTCCCTATATCTGAATATGACACTATATCATGGTCACTGATTCCTATATTAATGACACTATAATCATGGTCCTATTCCCTATATTAAATGACACTATAAATCATTAGGTCACTATTCCCTATATTAAATGACAGTGAATAATCTCACACTGCGTAGGGATATTGAATAATCTCACACTGCATAGGGATATTGAATAATCTCACACTGCGTAGGGATAGTGAATATCTGGGATAGTAAATTTCAGTGTCATTTTCTGAGCTCAGTGAGAGATGGACAGACCCAATAAGTGGAGACATCACCCCCAAACAGCTGCACTTCCTTCCTGGGTAAGAACGTGGTTTCCCCTTTCTCGTTCATCTGGCAAAAGCCACAGATCTGTGTGGGCCTGGATTCCTTTCCCAACCTGAACTTGGCATTTCGTTCTAAACATTCCTAACTCTGTATTTTGCAAAACAATAAATCAGGAAAATGGTATCTGGTGACAGTCCTGAAAGTGGCGATTTCCGCCTCACAGAACACAGCTGCCCTCGGCCCCCGGGGACCGTACAGGGGATAATTGATTTCTAAATGATTTCTGGGAAGATTTTCCCATCCAAACCCTCAAGCTCCTGGTCCAAGCTGCAGGTGTTTAAAGTGTAATTTCTACATCCCCATAGAGAGTAAAATGTGTAATAAACATAGGAAACAGCAGACTGTACATCTAATGTACAACATACACAGATTGTGAAATAACCATTCAGTCTCCATCTTTACCATACAATTATGGTATTGGTGACAGGAGGCTACATTGGGCCAAGGAAATGTATCCGTAATATTAAATAATAGGAAGACTGCAAGGCTCTTTATCCAACATGATTAAACCAGCTCTTTACTGAAATTCACCTATCATTTTCATACAACAAAGTCAACCACTAGAGGGCGTCTTCTCACCTTGAGCTGCAGTTCCTTGTACCTTTTAGACATTCGGATCAGCAGCTTTTCATCGCTTATCATTGCAGGCTTCTCCTTATAGAACTGAACCATGGCCTCGGCAGCTTCTGTATATGCCATTTCCACAAATGCCTTTTATGTTAAAAAAAAAAATAATAAAATAATATACGTCTTTGTAAATCTTTATTTCTTTCAATTGTAATTTAATCCGCAGTTACATACAGGAACACAAATACAGTTACAAATATATTGATCATTGATAAATGGGTATCCCCAACCAAAAATGTATATATAAGCTAATCACCCTGCCCAAGACCACAATGCTTACACACGGGCAAGATGTGCCTGAAGGAGAAGCCATTAAAGGGCATATCCACCACCAAAACTAAAATGGAACCCTATATAGAAGAGTAGAATCCGGTCCCTGCTGCTTCCTTAACCTCAACAAGGCAGTGACATGCGCCGGAAAGCCCTTCCCCCCACCTTCCGGATCCATCCTCTGCAGCCGTGGCACCTACTGTGAATCCCTTTGGGTACATCCCTTGGCCCACCTCCAAACCGGCAGCCGCGTCTGTGGTTGGCTAAGTTGCGGCTGCCGGTTCAGCCCCTGCTTGCAACTTCCGCGAGAAGGGAGCTGGTTTGGAGACAACGTGGGAGAGTAGGGGCTGTAAGTAGTAACATATTTTTACAGAAATAAATGGGCGGTTGGAGGTGGGCAGGGGTCACCTACCTTACACTAACAGTTCATTTTTAGGGTGGACATGCCCTTTAAATAGTTTGTACAGCTTTAAGAGGGGCAGGAAATGACCAGATTCAAGCAGTGGATATTGGGCTAAAGATCCCCCTATGTCTTGCATTAGTGTAAGTATCATAGTCTTGGGGTTAATAGGTTATTTATACAATTTTGTTTGGGGTTGCTTAGCTCATAGTTCCCTACATCCAGGAGGGTTAGTTACATTGATAGTGGCTCCTTTTGCCATTGCTGTAACATTTTGTCCATGAATCCCACCCCATTTAAGATCCATTCATTCCACACAAACCTCAGAGTTGTTAAGACTGATGCCATGCTAGCATCGGAAGGAAACGTGTTAAAAGCGTGATCACAATGCAGCGTGTTAACATGCGTTTGCCACATATTCTGATATAGGAGCACACATGATCTGCAACAAAAATGTGATTGCGTGCATTGCGAATAGAGATGTACTGTGGGTTCTAATAGAACGCAGTATCGAATCGAATCCGAGCGTTTCAAAGTCCTGACAAAACTTAGAACACCCGGAATTTACGAAAACCTGAATTTTCAGAGTTTTCGATTTTAATCGAAAATTCAATAATTATCGAAAATCGAAAGTAGATAATTATCGAAAATCGAAAGTAGATAATTATCGAAAATCTAAAGTAGATGATTATCGAAAATCGAAAGTAGATGATTATCAAAAATCGAAAGTAGATATTTATCGAAAATCGAAAGTAGATAATTATCGAAAATCTAAAGTAGATAATTATCGAAAATCGAAAGTAGATAATTATCGAAAATCGAAAGTAGATGATTATCGAAAATCTAAAGTAGATGATTATCGAAAATCTAAAGTAGATAATTATCGAAAATCGAAAGTAGATAATCATCGAAAATCGAACGTAGATAATTATCGAAAATCGAAAGTAGATAATCATCGAAAATTGAAAGTAGATAATTATCGAAAATTGAAAGTAGATAATTATCGAAAATCAAAAGTAGATAATTATCCAAAATCTAAAGTAGGTAATTATCGAAAATCGAAAGTAGATAATTATCGAAAATTGAAAGTAGATAATTATCGAAAATCTAAAGTAGATAATTATAGAAAATCTAAAGTAGATAATTATCGAAAATCGAAAGTAGATAATTATCAAAAATCTAAAGTAGATAATTATCGAAAATCGAAAGTAGATAATTATCAAAAATCGAAAGTAGATAATTATCCAAAATCTAAAGTAGGTAATTATCAAAAATCGAAAGTAGATAATTATCGAAAATCGATAGGTAATTATCATCTAATAAGTAGATGATTACTGAAATCGAAAGTAGATTAATCGAAAATCAAAAGTAGATAATTATCGAAAATCTAAAGTAGATGATTATCGAAAATCTAAAGTAGGTAATTATCGAAAATCAAAAGTAGATAATTATCGAAAATTGAAAGTAGATAATTATCGAAAATCTAAAGTAGATAATTATCGAAAATCTAAAGTAGATAATTATCGAAAATTGAAAGTAGATAATTATCGAAAATCAAAAGTATATAATTATGGAAAATCGAAAGTAGATAATTATCGAAAATCAAAAGTAGATGATTATCGAAAATCAAAAGTAGATGATTATCGAAAATCGAAAGTAGATAATTATCGAAAATCAAAAGTATATAATTATCGAAAATCAAAAGTAGATAATTATCGAAAATCGAAAGTAGATGATTATCGAAAATCAAAAGTAGATAATTATCGAAAATTGAAAGTAAATGATTATCGAAAATCGAAAGTAGATGATTATCGAAAATCGAAAGTAGATAATTATCGAAAATCGAAAGTAGATGATTATCGAAAATCGAAAGTAGATAATTATCGAAAATTGAAAGTAAATGATTATCGAAAATCGAAAGTAGATGATTATCGAAAATTGAAAGTAGATGATTATCGAAAATCGAAAGTAGATGATTATCGAAAATTGAAAGTAGATGATTATCGAAAATCGAAAGTAGATAATTATCGAAAATTGAAAGTAGATGATTATCGAAAATCGAAAGTAGATGATTATCGAAAATCGAAAGTAGATAATTATCGAAAATCGAAAGTAGATAATTATCGAAAATCGAAAGTATATAATTATCGAAAATCGAAAGTAGATGATTATCGAAAATCGATAGGTAATTATCATCTAATAATTAGATGATTACTGAAATCGAAATTAGACGATTATCGGAAATCTAAATCAGACAATTATCGGAAATCGAAAGTAGCCTATTTTCGAATATTGAAACTTGAAATTTCTGAAAATTTCTAAAACAAAACTCAACAGTTTCGAACATCTCTAATCACGAACAGTGCGAACTGTCACATTCACATGCACTGGATACCTTTCTCACATGCGATCAGATCTAGGTACATCATGGGTGATCCCTAAACAGATTGGAATATTGAAGTTTAATGATACCTGATTGGTGGACTTCATGAGAATGTAGTTAGTGACTTTCCCAAAGGGCAAACCCAGGTTTACCACATCGCTCTCATTACAGCTGCCTTCTGGGAGGTTACAGATGTGAACAACGCGGCCAGAAGTTGATTTCCTCTGAACAAACTGTAACAATCACAAAACAAAAGCAATCAATGGGGAACTTATTACAATCAGATGTAAATGTAGCAACGTAAATACATCAGATCAAACCATCTTGTCCAGATTCCCTTTCTTCTGTACCTCTGTATGTCTAGATATACTATGGTTCTACCATCCAGGTTTGGCTATGGTTTCTTTTTGCAGAATTAGTTATAGGAGACTAACAGGGAGATTCAATAAAAGTTCTTATCGTTTAAAATGGTGCTAATTTTGCCCCAACCAATCAGATCTTATTTAACATTTGAAAGCTAACATCTGATTGGTTGGGGCAAAATTAGCACCATTTTAATCGATAAGAACTTTTATTGAATAACCCTGTAAGACTAGTGGAGAATAAATTTGGTTCTTCTTTAAGAAGAAATATGGATTTATCAAAGGTTCACAGTTTCCGCTTCCTTTAGATATAAAGAGAATTATGGGCAAAACGTCTTTTAGTTGAATTATAATTTTTCCTAGGGAGGGGTCAGAAATGGCACATGGATTACTGAAAACAATTTATCTAAACCGGAAAGTTATAGCCTAAAAAAGGTGACCCATCCAGGCAGGTAAATCATTGGTTATAACATGCACTATGGTAATGTCCAGGAATGTAATATTGTGTATAGATTGTTCCTCGGGTTATGAAATCCAGTTAATCAGCAGACAGTAAACTAGCATATGGAGTGTGCTTCATTCATTTCTATCCAAGGATCCTCTCTTGTCTGGTGCTATGGAACTTTATTTAGTAGAACAGTATATAGTACAGTATATAGTATAGTATAGTACACTAAATAGTATAGTGCAGTACAGTGTATAGTATAGTACAGTACAGTGTATAGTATAGTACAGTATATAGTATAGTACGGTATAGTACAGTATATAGTATAGTACGGTATAGTACAGTATATAGTATAGTACAGTATAGTACAGTATATAGTATAGTACAGTACACTAAATAGTATAGTAAACTATATAGTATAGTACAGTATAGTACAGTATATAGTATAGTATAGTACACTATATAGTATAGTACAGTACAGTGTATAGTATAGTACAGTATATAGTATAGTACGGTATAGTACAGTATATAGTATAGTACGGTATAGTACAGTACAGTGTATAGTACAGTATATAGTATAGTACAGTATAGTACAGTACAGTGTATAGTATAGTACAGTACATAGTACAGTGTATAGTATAGTACAGTGTATAGTATAGTACAGTATATAGTATAGTACAGTACATAGTACAGTGTATAGTATAGTACAGTATATAGTACAGTGTATAGTATAGTACAGTATATAGTATAGTACAGTATAGTATAGTACAGTATATAGTATAGTACAGTGTATAGTATAGTACAGTATATAGTATAGTACAGTATAGTATAGTACAGTATATAGTACACTATATAGCATAGTACAGTATAGTATAGTATTTAAGGTTGAATAAAGACATATGTCCATCCAGTCCAACCTACTCAGTAATAGTTGTGATTAACATCTTAAATGATGTTCTCCTCTCTCACTAAAGGGCTACTATTACTGCCACATTTCCCTAGTCATGATGAGCCATTGGACTGGCCAGCGGACACGCTCCCCCACACTGTTAAGAAAGCCCTTCTCCGGGGTGAAATGTGTTCAGCGGATCCTCTCTGTGTCCCCTGCTCTAGCTCTCCCTCATTGGACCCCCTGGTGACTCTGACGCTAGACTGGCATGGGTATGATATATACATGACACAAGTTTGACTATTGTGGGAGGGTTGCACTTGCCTTGTAGATGAGTAAGGGATTATTGTTCTTTTGTAATATGTTATTAATTGATTTTAGATTATTTGTTCCGGTGCTTCGCCCCATAAGTAATTATAGCTATGAAATAAAGGGCTTTTATATACATTATATATACTTATAATTACTACGATATAAGTAATTAGCTTGAAATAAGGGCTTTTATATACATATATATATATATTATATATACTTATAATAACTACTATATAAGTAATTATAGCTATGAAATAAAGGGCTTTTATCCATTATATATATATTATATACTTATAATACTACTATATAAGTAATTATAGATATGAAAAAGGGCTTTTAATATAATTATATTACTTATAATAACACTATATTAAGTAATTATAGCTATGAAATAAAGGGCTTTTATATAAATAGATATATATTATAATCTACTAATAAGTACTTACTCTAAAGTATTAAAGCTATGAAATAAGGGCTTTTATATACATTATATCCATTATATATACTTTTGCATACTTTTGAATTGGTCATTTATAAATTGATTTCTCGCTTTCCAATATCCCCCTAAAAACATCACGTATCCATCAATGTGCTGGAAAACACCTCATCCTGATTTAAATTCTGGAGTACACACATCTAGGTTTTCATGGAAAACATCCTTGATTTTGGCAAATGAATTTATTGTGTGCAATGAATGTTACAGCTACATGTCTACATGTGCCTACCGCAGACATAATATCTATTTCAAATGCACCAGCTGACTTTTAAGAAACTGACCCCTCTGTGATTTCTGCCTCCAGCCAAGTATACTCTGTCTGCCTCTCCAACAAGTGTCTCTTGCTTTATTGGAAGATGAGTACTGCCAACTAGTAACTGGCTATAGGATATAGGAAATACCCCCAGTATTAATGTGATGAAAGGACTTCACAGACAACAGAAGCTCATGGGTTCTCATCCCTGGTACAGCCAAAGGGAGAGGGTAGATTTTTTGCTATGGGTCATCTAGTGGAAGAGTGGTAAATAAGTCACATCATGTATTGTTATGGAGAATTAATGTAACAAACAAGAATCCTCATTGTTACATTGTCATGGATTTAAATTGTCCTAATGGTGTCCGTACACTTATTGTCCTAATGGTGTCCGTACACTGATTGTCCTAATGTGGCCGTACTGATGTCCTAAGTTTGTCCGTACACTGATTGTCCTAATGGTGTCCGTACAACTGATTGTCTAATGTGTCCGTACACTGATTGTCCTAATGGTGTCCGTACATGATTGTCTAATGGTGTCCGTACAACGATGTTATCAGGTGTCCGTACACTGATTGTCCTAATGGTGTCCTTACACTGATTGTCCTAATGGTGTCCGTACACTGATGTCCTAGGTGTCCGTAACTGATTGTCCTAATGGTGTGCGTACACTGATTGTCCTACTGGTTGTCCGTACACTGATTGTTCCTAATGGTGTCCGTACCTGATTGTCCTAATTGGTGTCCGTACACTGATTGTTCCTACTGGTGTCCGTACAACTGATGTCCTAATGGTGTCCGTACACTGATTGTCCTAATGGTGTCCGTACACTGATTGTCCTAATGGTCCGTACACTGATTGTCCACTGGTGTCCGTACACTGATTTCCCTAATGGTGTCCGTACAACTATTGTCCTAATGGTGTCCGTACACTGATTGTCCTACTGGTGTCCGTACATGATGTCTAATGGTGTCCTACACTGATTGTCCTAATGTGTCCGTACATGATTGTCCTACTGGTTGTGTCCGTACCTGATTGTCCAATGGTGTCCGTTACACTGATTGTCCTAATGTGTCCGACACTGATTGTCCTAATGGTGTCCTTACACTGATTGTCCCTAATGGTGGTCCGTAACACTGATTGTCCTAATGGTGTCCGTCACCTGATTGTCCTAATGTTGTCCCCGTACACTGTTGTCCTACTGGTGTCCGTACACTGATTGTCCTACTCTGGTGGTCCGTACACTGATTGTCCTACTGGTGTCCGTACACTGATTGTCCTAATGGGTGTCCGTACACTGATTGTCCTACTGGTGTCCGTACACTGATTGTCCTAATGGTGTCCGTACACTGATTGTCCTACTGGTGTCCGTAAACTGATTGTCCTAATGGTGTTCCCGTAACACTGATTGTCCTATTGTGTCCGTCCACTGATTGTCCTAAGGGCGTACGTGATTGTCCCGTTTACACTGATTGTCTAATGTGTCCGTCACTGATTGTCCTATGGTGTCCGTACACTGATTGTCCCTAATGGTTGTCCCGTACACGATTGCCAGGTGGTCCGACCGATTCTCGGTGTCCGTACACATTATGTCCCTAATGGTGTCCTAACTGATTTGTCCCTAATGGTGTCCGTACCTATTGTCCCTAATGTTTCCGTAAGCACTGATATTGTCCTCACTGGTGTCCGTAACCTGAATTGTCCTACGGTGTCGCGTACACTGTTTCCCCCTATGGTGTCCGTACACTGGAATGTCCCCTAATGGTTCCGTACACATGATTGTCCTAATGGTGTCCGTACACTGATTGTCCTACTGGGGTCCCGTAAACTGATTTCCTATTGTGTCCGTTACACTCTGTCTGCCTATGGGTGTCCGTACCTCGGATTGTCCTATGTGTCCGTACTGATTGTCCTAATGGTTCCGTTACACTGACTATTGTCCTAACTGATTGTCCGTGGTCAACTGATTGTCCTACATGTGTCCGTACACTGATTGTCCTAAATATATATATTATATATACTTATAATAACTACTATATAAGTAATTATAGCTATGAAATAAAGGGCTTTTATATACATTATATATATATTATATATACTTATAATAACTACTATATAAGTAATTATAGCTATGAAATAAAGGGCTTTTATATACATTATATATATATTATATATACTTATAATAACTACTACATAAGTAATTATAGCTATGAAATAAAGGGCTTTTATATACATTATATATACATTATATATACTTTTGCATACTTTTGAATTTGTCATTTATAAAATTGATTTCTCGCTTTCCAATATCCCCTAAACATCACGTATCCAGTCAATGTGCTGGAAAACCTCATCCTGATTTAAATTCTGGTAGTACACACATCTAGGTTTCATTGAAAACATCCTTGATTTTGGCAAATGAATTTATTTGTGTGCAATGAATGTTACAGCTACATGTCTACATGTGCCTACCGCAGACATAAATATCTATTTTCAGAATGCACAGCTAGACTTTTATAGAAACCTGACCCCTCTGTGATTCTGCCTCCAGCCAAGTATATCTGTCTTGCCTCTCCAACAAGTGTCTCTTGCTTTATTTGGAAGTGAGTACTGCCAACTAGTAACTGGGCTATAGGATATAGGAAAATACCCCCAGTATTAATGTGATGAAAGGACTTCACAGGACAACAGAAGGCTCATGGGTTCTCATCCTGGGTACAGCCAAAGGGAGAGGGTAGATTTTTGCTATAGGGTCCATGCTAGTGGAAGATGGTAAATAAGTCACATCATGTATATGTTAATGGAGAATTAAATGTAACAAACAAGAATCCCTCATTGTAATTTATGATTTCAGAATGTCCTAATGGTGTCCGTACACTGATTGTCCTAATGGTGTCCGTACACTGATTGTCCTAATGGTGTCCGTACACTGATTGTCCTAATGGTGTCCGTACACTGATTGTCCTAATGGTGTCCGTACACTGATTGTCTAATGGGCCGACCTGATGTCCTATGGTGTCCGTACACTGATGTCCTAACTGGTGTCCGTACACTGATTGTCCTAATGGTGTCCGTACTGATTGTCCTAATGGTGTCCCGTACACTGATGTCTAGGTGTCGCTAACTGTTGTCCTAAAGGTGTGTCCGTACACTGATTGTCCTAATGGTGTCCGTACACTGATTGTCCTAATGGTGTCCGTACACTGATTGTCCTAATGGTGTCCGTACACTGATTGTCCTACTGGTGTCCGTACACTGATTGTCCTAATGGTGTCCGTACACTGATTGTCCTAATGGTGTCCGTACACTGATTGTCCTAATGGTGTCCGTACACTGATTGTCCTACTGGTGTCCGTACACTGATTGTCCCTAATGGGGTCCGTACACTGATTGTCCTAATGGTGTCCGTACACTGATTGTCTAGGTGTCCGTACACTGATTGTCCAATGGTGTCCGTACACTGATTTCCTATGGTGTCCGTACACTGATTTCCTATGGTTTCCGTACCCTGATTGTCCTAATGGTGCCGTACCTGATTGTCCTAATGGTGTCCTTACACTGATGTCCTAATGTTGTCCGTACACACTGATTGTCCTAATGGTGTCCGTACACTGATTGTCCTAAGGTTTCCGTTACATCTGATTGTCCTAATGGTGTCCCGTACACTGATTGTTCCTAATGTGTGTCCACGTAACTGATTGTCAACTGGTTCCGTACATCTGATTGTCCTACTGGTGTCCGTACAACTGATGTCCTAATGGTTGTCCGTACCTGATTGTCCTAATGGTGTCCGTACACTGATTGTCCTAATGGTGTCGTACACTGATGTCCTAATGGTGTCCGTACACTGATTGTCCTAATGGTGTGTCCGTACACTGATTGTCCTAATGGTGTCCGTACACTGATTGTCCTACTGGTGTCGTAACACTGATTTGTCCTAATGGTGTTCCGTACATGATTGTCCTACTTGTGTCCGTCACTGATTGTCCTAATGGTGTCCGTACCACTGATTGTCTACCGGTGTCCGTACACTGATTGTCTAATGTGTCCGTACATGATTGTCTAATGGTGTCCGTACACTGATTGTCCTAACTGTTGTCGTACACTGATTGTCCTAGGTGTCCGACAACTGTGTGTCCATACTGGATTGTCCGTACACTTATGGTGTCCTAGATGGTGTCCGTACACTGATTGTCCTAATGGTGTCCGGTACCTGAATTGTCCTAATGTGTTCCGTACACTGTATTGTCCTACTGGTGTCCGTACACGATTGTCCCTACGGTGTCCGTACACTGTTGTCCTAATGGTGTCCGTACACTGGAGATGTCCCCCTAATGGTGTCCGTACACAGTATTGTCCTAATGGTGTCCCGTTACACTGATTGTCCTACTGGTGTCCGTACACACTGATTGTCCTATCTGGTGTCCGTACCCTGATTGCCTAATGGGTGTCCGTACACTCGTGATTGTCCTACTGGTGTCCGTACATGATTGTCCTAATGGTTTCCGTTCACGTTTCTACTGTTACTGATGATGTGGTCCTAAACTGTGTCTTGTCCGTACACTGATTGTCCTAATGGTGTCCGTACACTGATTGTCCTACTGGTGTCCGTACACCGATTGTCCTACTGGTGTCCGTACACCGATTGTCCTAATGGTGTCCGTACACTGATTGTCCTAATGGTGTCCGTACACTGATTGTCCTACTGGTGTCCATACACTGATTGTCCTACTGGTGTCCATACACTGATTGTCCTAATGGTGGCCGTACACTGATTGTCCTAATGGTGGCCGTACACTGATTGTCCTAATGGTGTCCGTACACTGATTGTCCTAATGGTGGAAGGATAAAAGGTAGACTTGCACTTCAAAGTGAACCGTTTATTGTGAGCCAAACATCAACATGTAACACAACGTTTCGAGGGTAATGTTTGCAACGGCAGGTGCAAAGCTGGTTTTTACTTATTCATCCCACACTGTTGAGAAAGCCTAAGGGCGAAACGCGTCTGGCGTGCCTTCCCAACTGGCGCCATTAGCTGTGTCCCTCCTATACCTTGTCCAGCCATAATACCCATGGAATTACGTGTGTAACTGCACACTCTTCCTCTAGCTCCCGGGACTTTTTATGTGTACTATATACTGTTTGGGTGGGTTTCCTATACAGGGGGTTATGTGTTAACCAAGATAGTTACTACCTTATGTGGATTTATTTCTCAATATGACATCCTACACATGTTGGTGGGTTTGGTATATGGAGGGTGTACTTTTTTGATATCTCTTTGATGTTTTTAAATTTATGTCTTTTGCTGCAGAGATCCCCATTTATTTTGTATGATTAAAGGGATTTTTAAAGATGGGCCTCATTTACCCAGACTCGCTGGGCAAATATATGGAGTTAAAGTCGCGCTAACCGGTTCACTACCAGTAAGCATGACCGTAGCTCCATATTAGCGATACCAGGATATACCAACATTCGCAGAAGGAGCATTTACCCAGAGCGATAGCGGCTCTGGGTGAATGAGCCCCTATATATTGTTACATATCTTCTTGAGTGTACACTTTAGCTGCCTTTCCCTTCAGTGTGTTCATTGTATAACTCATCCTAGCAAGGTCGGATCAAGGTTAAAAGGAAAGCGAGGTTTAGGGAGTTAATGCTTCTAAACATGCTTAGTTATTTTTGGGTTGGAGTTTTCCAATACTATGGCACAATAGAGAAATATCACCAGAACTTCTCCCAACACCAGACCAGGTATTATTGTAAAATAACAAAAATTGACAATCTTTTTTGTTTTTTTTCAATAAATTAAACTAAAATAGTCTGGTCCCCCCTAGATTTGTATTAGGAAGCCCCCCATGGAGAATAGGAATCTACAGTATTTTTTGAGGCTGAACGAACAACTTTTCCCTGCTTTATACAATCGAGCGGTTTCCACCATGATCTGCGGCAGTAAGCGAAATGGCAGAAAGAGTTTTAGCCAATTCTGGTGATAGGGACAAAAAGTTTACCCTAAATATGCCCAAAGAATGAACCCGTTACATAAGGCAGGGTGGCTGTTCTATTTCCGGTAGTGCACTCAGCTACACGTGGAAGTGCAAAATATAATTACTCACACAGAATACTATTCTAACCCTGCCTAAAGCTTGTCCGCACAGTTCCAGTGCATTCTATTACATGGGGAGCCAAATTTAGCTCATGACGTCCAACAACACAGATCGGGATTTCAGCTACTGAATGTCAGTAAAAGACGCTGCCTGGCCACACTAAGAGGGGTTTCTGTGTTTGTGTTGTAGTTTTATTACAAAATAAACAGAAAGTATCAGATCAAAGTCCCATTAGAACCAAGGAAAGGGGGAACATTAAGGAGAACGGAGATGCTGTATACAACACATGCACAGTATTTAGCAGAGTTTAGATAACTTGTATATCCATCCTGAGACAAATTGTCTATGAGAATTCAACAATGTTTACAGATTGTATTGTATAAATGAATGATGATTGATAAGAATCCCAGTGCATTGGAAGTCCCTTCAATCCTTCCTACTGTACAGTGTCCAGAGCACATTTATATCAACACAACAGAGAGTTTATAGAAATGAACACGTCAAGTTACAAAGAAAAAACACCCCAGACAGCTACGTTACCTCCCGAAAGCACCGCTGAACTTTCACCCCTAATAATAATCTGGTAGCACCAATGACCATATGGTGAACATTTTAACTGCTCAGGAGAAATAGTACAGTATAGTATATAGTACAGTACAGTATAGTATATAGTATAGTACAGTATAGTATATAGTACAGTACAGTATAGTATATAGTATTGTACAGCACAGTATAGTATAGTACAGTATAGTATAGTATAGTATAGTACAGTATAGTACAGTATAGTATAGTATAGTATAGTACAGTATAGTATAGTATAGTATAGTATAGTATAGTACAGTATAGTATAGTACAGTATAGTATAGTATAGTATAGTACAGTATAGTACAGTATAGTATAGTATAGTATAGTACAGTATAGTATAGTATAGTACAGTATAGTGCAGTATAGTATAGTATAGTACAGTACAGTATAGTACAGTATAGTATAGTATAGTATAGTATAGAATAGTATAGTACAGTATCGTACAGTATAGACTAGTATAGTACAGTATAGTATAGTACAGTACAGTACAGTATAGTATAGTATAGTACAGTATCGTATAGTACAGTATCGTATAGTACAGTATAGACTAGTATAGTACAGTACAGTATAGTATAGTACAGTATAGTATAGTATAGTATAGTACAGTATAATATAGTATAGTATAGAATAGTATAGTACAGTATCGTATAGTACAGTATAGACTAGTATAGTACAGTATAGTATAGTACAGTATAGTATATAGTATAGTACAGTATTGTATTTAGCCATTAGTATTTGAGGTTTAATAAAGAATTGAGTTTACGTCCTCCACCCAGTCAAAAATATCGCAACCTCTCATTCCTGGCTAACTGTCGTATAGTATAGTAATTATATAGTATAGTACAGCTACATATAGTGTATAGTACAGTATATGTATGTACAGTGTAGGATAGCTACAGTATAGTATATAGTATAGTCTTACAGTATAGTATGTACAGTATAGTATATAGTATTTGAGGTTGAATAAAGAATAGTCAACCCAGTCCAAACCTCTAGCATATCCTTCTTTCTGTCGAACTGTTAGTATAGATAGTACAGATTAGTATAGGTATAGTTATGTTAGTTACAGTTATGTACAGTATAGTATAGTATAGTACAGATAGTATAGTACCAGTATAGTACAGTACAGTATAGGGATAGACAGTATATAGTATGTATAGTAACAGTAAAGTATATAGTACAGTACAGTATAGTGTAGTAACAGTACAGTATAGTATTTGGGGGAGTTTTTTTCTTTTTTAATAAGACCTATGTCCATCCAGTCCAAGTCCAACACATCTAGCAATATCCTCATTCCTGCCTAAATGTTCATCCAGGGAAGGACAAAAAAAAAACACCAACACTTATGCAGGGGAAAAAATTCCTCCTGACTCCAATGTGGCCATGGACATTTCCCTGGATCAACTCTACTTTATGTATCAATCCCAGTAACTTGTAACATTCCTTGTTGTAGAAACTAATCCAGCTTTTTATTAAACTGACCAATGAACCTGCCATACCAACGTCCACTGGAAGACAGTTCCATAGCTTTTACCGTTTTCCACAGTGACAAAACCCTTTCCCAAAGCTACTTTATGATCAATACCAGTAACTTGTAACATTCCTTGTTTTGTAGGAAAACTCATTCCAGCTTGTTTATTCAAACTGACCAATGAAAACATGCCATAACAAGTCCCACTGGAAGACAGTCCATAGCTTTCCGTCTCACAGTGACAAACCCTTTCCAACTATACTTTATGTATCATACCAGCACTTGTAACATTCCTTGTTTGTAGAAAACTCATCCCAGCTTTTTTATTAAAAGATGACCAATGAACCTGCCAATAACCAACGTCACCTGGGAAGACAGTTCCATAGCTTACCGTTCTCCACAGTGACAAACCCTTTCCCAACTCTACCTTAAGTGGATAAAATACCAGTAACTCTGTAACATTCCTTGTTTGAGGAAACTCATCCAGCTTTTTATAACTGGACCCCAATGAACCTGATCAAACCACGTCCACTGGAAGCCAGTTCCATAGCTTTACCGTTCTCACAGCTGGACCAAAACCCTTTCCCAACGCTACGTGATGTATCAATAACAGTAACTTGTTAACATTTCCTTGTTTGTTACGAAGTTAACACTAATCCAAGCTTTTTATTCCACTGGCCAATGAACTGCCCATTACAATGTCCACTGGAAGACAGTTTCTATAGCTTTACAGTTGCACAGTGACAAAACCCCTTTCCCAACTCTTTAACATGTATGTTATCAATACCATAACTTGTAACATTCATTGTTTGTCAGAAAAGTAATCCAGCTTTTTATTAACGACCAATGAAACCTTGCCCCATAACAACGTCCACTGGAAGACAGTTCCATAGCTTTACCGTTTTCTCACAAGTTGACAAACCACGTTCCCAACGCTACTTCTTTATATCAATACCAGTAACTTGTCAAATTCCTGGTTTGTAGTAAACTCATCTCCCAGCTTTTTATAAACTCTGACCAATGAAGACCCAGTTTTCTAATCTAGCCCCCATGTACCGTAACTCAAAGATGACCACACCCCTTCCCAACTCGACTTTATGATCCATCCCAGTAAACTTGTAAACATCCTTTGTTTGTAGAAACTTCATCCAGCCTTTATTAAGCTGACCAATGAACTGCCATAACACAGGTCCACTGAGAAGACAGTTCCATAGCTTACCGTTTCTCACATTTGACAAACCCTTTAGCCAAACTCTATTTATGTATCAATACACAGTAACTTGTAACATTCCTGTTTGTAGAAACTCATCCAGCTTTTTATTAAATTGAACAATGAACCGGCCATAAAAAACGTCCATGGAAGACAGTTCCATAGCTTTACCGTTCTCACAAGTGACAAACCCTTTCCCGACTCTACTTATGTATCAATACCAAGTAAACTTGAACATTCCTTGTTTGTAGAAAACTCATCAGCTTTTTATTAAATGACCAAATGAACCTTGCTAACAAACATCCACTGGAAGACAGTTCCATAGCTTGACCGTGCTCCACAGTGAAAACCTTTCCCACTCTACTTTATGTATCCATCCCAGTAACTTGTACCATTCCTTGTTTGTAGAAGAAAACCCATCAGCTTTTTATTAAACTGACCCAATAATACCTGCCATAAAACGTCAACTGGAAGAGAAAAAAGAAAATAAAGAAAAGAAAGGAAAAAGGACAGTTTACCATTTAGGCTTTAGTTCTCAGCCCGAAAAAACCACAAGTTGGGACAAAACCATTTCCCAACTCACTTATGTTCAATCCCGCAGTTAAACTTGTAAACATTCCTTGTTTGTAGAAACCAACCAGCTTTTATTAAAAGGACCCAATGAAACGGCACTATAAAAACCCATCCCCTGGAAGACAGTTCCAGAGCTTTACTGTTCTTCACAGTGACAAAACCCTTTCCCAACTCTCGTTAGATCAATACCAGTTAACTGAACATTCCTTGTTTTAGACAGAAACTCATCAGCTAAAATACTTTTAATTGAGATATCGACTTGTCTTTATTCCTGTAGAGGAAAGGGAACAATTAGGAGACGGGCGATTGGTTACTTTTGTTTAAACGACTTGGAAATCATTTGGGAACCTTCACAAGTTGAAATGTTCTTAGCACCATGGTTAGAGGAAAGTGTAAGCAAAATGCCACTGTCTGGCTAGAGAAGAGACGTGTGATTTGTAATTGCCTGCACTTTTTACAGTAACATCCCGTATTCCTTTAAGACCCGCAGAATATTACGCCAGCCAATAAAAACCGAACCCCCTCCTGTTAGGTTTCCCAACGTCTAATCCTCTATTACAAAGAACCATTTAATACACAATGTTCAAGGTTTACAACATGGTGACTAGAGAGGAATCGACGAGGCTTCATGTCTAATCCACGCTAGCCAACAAACATAATAAAATTCTTTAAAAATGGGAATTTTGGCTGCAATTGAATGGACATTATTGGAAGAATGATATCATTGCTTAAGTAGGGTGGCTATATTCATTTCAATAAACAAATAAGTTCATGTTGTAAATTAGTGGTATATTATGTTGCCATAGAAAAACCTACAGAAAGGTGAAGCGAGGTTAACCTCAAACTCCATATCTACCCTATGGTTAAAAGCAACATTTATTAGGATTTTTGGCAAAGAGAACCTCTCTTAATGGTTCCTCCACATCTGAATGGAGATTTACAATGAAAAGTATCTCTAAACAGCTGTGTCTTCCTATAGGGATTGTGTAAAGGCTAATTAAATTCAGGGGTTAAATGGCAGTGTTTAAATGTCATATTGAATTTAAGGCTTTGTCCCTTTGACCTGCAGGGTTGCAGGTAGAATGAGAGTCCAGGTGAATATCAGAGCGAGACAGAAACAAACATAAGAGTTAGTAATAGCCATTAATTCTCAAAGAAACCAGACAATTAAAGTTCTGAGAAAGATACATTTAAAGGGGGACTGGGCCCCTAATGCACCAAATGGTTCTTTATTAAAAAGGGCCAACATTACAATACCTTTAAAAACGCCGCCAGGATTCAGTCTCTAGCGCAGCTAATCCAGAGGTTACAGTAGGATAAGGGGTGGTTTCCCTGGCAGACGTGAGCTGTGACATTCAATCAGACTGGGGTCCGCCCCACAATCTAAGGTTGGCGCATGCCCACGCTGAGACAGAGCATAATCAGCTGCATCATAAGCCCAGCCCCGAACTTCTAAATCTTTTAAAGCTAGCCACAAGCCTGAAAATGTTTTTTTCTCTTTTAAACGGCTAGGCCACACTGATGCGATTTTTTGCGCAGAATTTGCGCTTGCGTTTTTCCCCCCCAAAGCATTGGATCGCAGGCAACAGCACCGCAAATCGAAGGTTCCACGTTTTAGGGTGCGGTTGCTATTGCGATTTGCGTTCCCGCGTTTTAAATCGAAGCATTTTCCAATAATTAAAAAAAAAAACCATGCACAAACGAATGAAATACACAATGAAATCGGCAGTCCGTGTGCGAATTGCGTTTGCCTTGCTGTGTGGCAGTGCCCTAATTGTCTAGAAGTGGAGAATGGACGAATATGGTTGCAGGTCTGTAACTAGCTTAAAAAGTTTATATAACGTGCCTGTCACAGAGACACAAAAACAGGGGGCGAAACACAACAGGGCGTCTAGAAAATGTACTTTACAAGCCATCTTCAAAGACCTATATCATATGATGTTTTCCTTTCTGGGAGAATCTTAGACTTCTATCCCTCTCGTACAGAGAGATTAAACACATTTTATTGTTCTTTGTCGAGTATGAAATGGTTTATCATGGAATTTATTATCTCACCTCATACAAAGTGGATCGAAAATCCGCACTCGCTGGGGTGGCACTAAAGGCCCTTCTGCTATAGTAAGACATGGTATGGAGGCCGACCCTAACACAAAAATAAAATGCATTCAATATACCTAACTCATTAGTTTTATCTTAAAACAACCGTTAACTGTAACTCACTTTTCGGGAGAAGTTTTAAATCACGTTCTGAATGTGCATCCTGCCTTTAACATGTAGTCCAATCCGTAAGATTAAAACTTTCCAATATAAACAGAGGATCTGTGTCCTATGGTGTATAATTAATAAAGTATACATCATAATGATGACCTGCTGCCAATCACAGCGATTAAATGTTGGGCTGTCCTTGGAAAAGGAGTGTGGTTGGGCCATAAAACCATTGATTTTTATTTATAAAAACCTGCAAATGGCCGGATCCTTGGGTCTGCCCCTTGCGTGTGAATGTCATGTGTGGGGTAAGGATAGACTTTAAACTGATACGTGACTATTCCCCTCTGATCCCAAAGAGGCATCCTGCTTACACAAAGTCTAATGAGGCATTCAGTGTGGTAGCAAGAAGGGTTTGACCTGGGCTCACACGGACAGTTGTTTCTAAATTTCAACGCCCTGGATTATTCCAATGAAGTCTGAATATCTGAATAGAAGTGTGAGTAAACAAATGTAATGTCAGCATTGGATGGATTAACCCAAGGGAACCCAATGTTAAGACAATCCCGTCCCTATGGAAGGAGCTTATCGGGTGATCCTAAGTAGTTTATGTTTTATGGCATTGCGGGATGATTTATTCAATTCATTTTAATTTCCATTCAGTCATGGGTCTCAGTTCTACAATGAAAGTATTACCATGAGAGATAGTTACCTAATGTCTTATTTTGATACTATATAGTTTCCTTCTCTGTCAAACTTTTGCTTTTCCAATTCACTACCGATGAGTTTAAATGATAAGATAAAATCTTTAAACCAGTTCACCTGCTTTTATACAGACTTGGCTTGGTAAATTTATAAACGACAAATCAGTAATACAGGATTAGTGAATATATGGTTACACACCGTGAATTTCAGTATTGGGTCTGCACATGTTATACCCCAGCACAAAGCAGTAATTACAGGGTGGGTTTTTGGAATTTTTACCATATAGTCACGAAGGCCAGTCATATAGCCCTAGTGTTGGTGTCTCTTTACCCCAAACCAGATCATTAATCTAGCAATAGTGTTGGTGTCTATTACCCCAACCAGATCATTAAGATAGCACTAGTGTTGTGTAGTTACCCAAACAGATCATTAATATAGCACTGTGTTGGTGCTATATACCCCAAACCAGATATAAATAGCCCTAGTGTTGTGTAATTACCCCCAAACAGCTCATAATATAGCATTGTGTGGGTATATTACCCCAAACCAGAGATCATTTAATATATCACTAGTGTTGGTGTATGTTATATTACAGCAAAAACAGATCCATTAATAGAGCACTAGTGTTGGCTGATATTACCCCAAACCAGATCATTAACATCAGCACTGGGTGGTTATATTACCCCAACCCAGATCATAACCTACCTAGCACTAGTGTGGTGTGATTTATTACCCACACACCCAGATCATTAATATGCATTATTTTGTTGGGCCTATTACCCCTAAACCAGACCATTAATAGAGCATTCAGTGTTACTTTTGCCTTATATTGACTTTCCCCAAAACACCAGATCATTAATATCAGCCATCAGTGTCTGGTGTGATTCTATTACGATGACCTCAAACCTAGATT
>JAACNH010000018.1:672738-722347 GCA_019447015.1 Hymenochirus boettgeri
TATAGTATAGTACAGTATAGTATAGTATAGAATAGTATAGTACAGTATCGTATAGTACAGTATAGACTAGTATAGTACAGTATAGTATAGTACAGTATAGTATATAGTATAGTACAGTACAGTATAGTATAGTACAGTATTGTATAGCATAGTATTTGAGGTTGAATAAAGACATACGTCCACCCAGTCCAACCCATCTAGCAACATCCTCATTTCCTGTCTAACTGTTAGTATAGTATAGTACATTATATAGTATAGTACAGTACAGTATAGTGTATAGTACAGTATATAGTATAGTACAGTATAGTATAGTACAGTATAGTATATAGTATAGTACAGTACAGTATAGTATAGTACAGTATAGTATAGTATTTGAGGTTGAATAAAGACATACGTCCACCCAGTCCAACCCATCTAGCAATATCCTTATTTCCTGTCTAACTGTTAGTATAGTATAGTACAGTATATAGTATAGTATAGTATAGTACAGTATAGTACAGTATAGTATAGTATAGTACAGTATAGTATAGTACAGTATAGTACAGTACAGTATAGTGTATAGTACAGTATATAGTATAGTATAGTACAGTAAAGTATATAGTACAGTACAGTATAGTGTAGTACAGTACAGTATAGTATTTGAGTTTAAATAAAGACATATGTCCATCCAGTCCAAGTCCAACCCATCTAGCAATATCCTCATTTCCTGCCTAACTGTTCATCCAGAGGAAGGCAAAAAAAACACCAAACTTATGAAGGGGAAAAAATTCCTTCCTGACTCCAAGTGGCAATGGGAAATTTCCCTGGATCAACTCTACTTTATGTATCAATCCCAGTAACTTGTAACATTCCTTGTTTGTAGAAACTCATCCAGCTTTTTTATTAAACTGACCATGACCTGCCATAACACTCCACGGAAGACAGTTCCATAGCTTTACACCGTTCTGCATCAGTGACAAACCCTTTTCCCCAACTCTACTTTATGTATCATACCCAGTAACTTGTAACATCCTTTTTTGTAGAAACTCATCCAGCTTTTTATTAAACTGACCATGAACCTGCCAAAACAACGTCCACTGGAAGACAGTTCCGATCTTTACCAGTTTCTCAACAGTGACAAACCCTTTCCCAACTCTACTTTATGTTCAATACCCAGTAACTTGTAACATTCCTTGTTTTGTAGAAACTCATCCAGCTTTTTTTAACGAGCAATAACCTGCCATAACAACGTCCACTGGAAGACAGTTCCATAGCTTTAAACCGTTTCTCTCTCACAGTGACAAAACCCTTTCCCAACTCTAACTTTATTGTAGTCAATACCAGTAACCTTGTAACATTCCTTGTTGTAGAAACTCATCCAGCTTTTTATTAAACTGACCAATGAACCTGCCATAACAACGTCCACTGTGAAGACAGTTTCCATAGCTTTACCGTTCTCCACAGTGACAAACCCTTTCCAACTCTACTTTATGTATCAATACCAGTAACTTGTAACATTCCTTGTTTGTAGAAACTCATCCAGCTTTTTATTAAACTGGCCAATGAACCTGCCATAACAATGTCCACTGGAAACAGTTCCATAGCTTTAACCGTTCTCACAGTGACAAACCCTTTCCCAACTCTACTTTATGTATCAATACCAGTAACTTGTAACATTCCTTGTTTGTGAAAACTCATCCAGCTTTTTATTAAACTGACCAATGAACCTGCCATAACAACGTCCACTGGAAGACAGTTCCATAGCTTTACCGTTCTCAACAGTTGACAAACCCTTTCCCAACTCTACTTTATATATCAATACCAGTAACTTGTAACAGTCCTTGTTTGTAGAAACTCATCCAGCTTTTTATTAAACTGACCAATACCTGCCTAACAACGTCCACTGGAAGACAGTTCCATGCTTTACCGTTCTCACAGTGACAAACCCTTTTCCCAACTCTACTTTGTATCAATCCCCAGTAACTTGTAACACATTCCTTGTTTGTAGAAACTCATCCAGCTTTTTATTAAACTGACCAATGAACCTGCCATAACAACGTCCACTGGAAGACATTTCCATAGCTTTAACCGTTCTCACAGTGACAAAACCCTTTCCAACTCTACTTTATATCATAACCAGTAACTTGTAACATTCCTTGTTTGTAGAAACTCATCCAGCTTTTTATTAAATTGACAAATGAACCTGCCATAACAACGTCCCACTGGAAGACGTTCCATAGCTTTACCTTCTCACAGTGACAAACCCTTTCCCAACTCTACTTATTATCAATACCATAACTTGTAACATTCCTTGTTTGTGAAACTCATCCAGCTTTTTATTAAAAAAACTGACCAATGAACCTGCCATAACAACGTCCACTGGAAGACAGTTCCATAGCTTTACCGTTCTCACAGTGACAAACCCTTTCCCAACTCTACTTTATGTATCAATCCCAGTAACTTGTAACATTCCTTGTTTGTAGAAACTCAACCAGCTTTTTATTAAACTGACCAATGAACCTGCCATAACAACATCCACTGGAAGACAGTTCCATAGCTTTACTGTTCTCACAGTGACAAACCCTTTCCCAACTCTACTTTATGTATCAATACCAGTAACTTGTAACATTCCTTGTTTGTAGAAACTCATCCAGCTAAAATACTTTAATTTGAGATACTCAGACTTTCTATTATCCTGTAGAGGAAAGGAGAAATTAGGAGACGGGCGATTGGCTACTTTTTGTTAAACCGACATCTGGGAAATCATTTGGGGAACCTTCACAAGTTGAAATGTTCTTAGCACATGGCTTAGAGGGAAGTGTAAGCAATGCCACTGTCCTGGCTAGAGAAGAGACGTCTGATTTTTATTAGCCTTGTCTACTTTCTTACAGTACATCACGTACATTCACTTTAAGACCCGCAGCATATTACGCCAGCCAATAAAAACCGAACCCCCTCCTGTTAGGTTTCCCAACGTCTAATCCTCTATTACAAGAACCATTTAATACCACAATGTTCAATGTTTACCACATGGTGACCTAGAGAGGAAATCGACGAGGCTTCATGTCTAATCCACGCTAAGCCAACAACATAACTAAACATTCTAAAATGGGCATTTCCTGAGCTGCTAATTGAATGGAATTATTGGAAGATGATATCATTGCTAAGTAGGGTGGCTATATCTCATTTCAATAACCAAATCAGTTCATGTTGTAAAGTTAGTGGTTATATTAATGTTGCCATAGAAAAACCCTACAGAAAGGTGAAGCGAGTTAACCTCAACTTCATATCTACCGTATGGTAAAGCAACATTTATTTTAGGATTTTTGGCAAATGAGAACCCTCTCTTAATGGTTCCTCCATCTTAATGGCAGATACAATGAAAAGTATCTCTAAACAGCTGTGTCCTTCATATAGGATTGTGTAAAGGATAATTAAATTCAGGGGTTAAATGTGCAGTGTTTAAATGTCATATTGAATTTAAGGCTTTTTACCTTTGACCCTGCAGGTGTTGCAGAGAATGAGAGTCCAGGTGAATATCCAGTAGCTATGACAGAACAAACATAAGAGTTAGTAATTAGCCATTAATTCTCAAAGAAAACAGACAATTTAAAGTTCTGAGAAAGAATACATTTAAAGGGGGACTGTGGCCCCTAATACAAATGGTCTTTATTAAAAAGGGCACATTCCTACCTTTAAAACGCCTCCAGGATCATTCTTCTAGCTGCAGCCTATCCAGAGTTACAGTAGGATAAAGGGTGGTTTCCCTTGCAGCACTGTGAGCTGTGACATCATCAGCACTTGGGGTCCGCCCCCAACTTTAAGGTTGGAGCATGCCCACTGCTGAGACAGAGCATCATCAGCTGCATCATAAGCCCCGCCCCGAACTTCTAAATCATTTTTAAAGCTAGCCACAAGCCTGAAAATGTTTTTTTCTCTTCCTTAACGGCTAGGCCACACTGCTGCGATTTTTCTGCGCATGCATTTGCGCTTGCGTTTTTCCCCCCAAAGCATTGGAATCGCAGCAACGCACCGAAATCGCACGTTTTCGGGTGCGGTGCTCTTGCGATTTGCGTTCCGCGTTTTAAATCGCATGCATTTTCCAATACTTAAAAAAAACACATGCACAAACGCAATGAAATCACACATGAAATCGCATTCCGTGTGCGATTGCGTTTGCCTTGCTGTGTGGCCGTGCCCTAATTGTCTATAAGTGGAGGAATGGACAGAATATGGTTGCAGGTCTGTAACTAGCTTTAGAAAAGTTTATATAACGTGCCTGTCACAGAGACACAAAAACAGGGCAGTCTAGAAAATGTAACTTTACAAGCCCATCTTCAAATATCTATATCATATGATGTTTTCCTTTCTGGGAGATCTAGACTTCTATCCCTCTCTGTACAGAGAGATTCAACCCACATTTTATTGTTCTTTGTCGAGTATGAACTGGTTTATCATGGGAATTTATATCTCACCTTCATTACAAAGTGGATCGAAATCCGCACTCGCGGTGGCAACTAAAGGCCCGTCTGCTATATTAGACATGGTATGGAGGCCGACACTAAAACAAAAATAAAATGCAATTCATATATACATAACTCATTCGTTTTATCTATAAACAACCGTTAACTGTAACTCACTTTTCGGAGAAGTTAATCACGTTCTGAATGTGCATCCTGCCTTTAACATGTAGGTCCCAATCCTGTAAAGATAAACACTTTCCAATATAAACAGAGAGATCTGCTTGTCCTATTGTGTATAATTAATACATATGTATACATCATAATGATGACCTGCTGCCAATCACAGCGCTAATGTTTGGGTGTCCTTGGAAATAGGAGTGTGGTTGGGCCATAACCATTGATTTTATTTATAAAACCTGCACATGGCCTGATCCTTGTGTCTGCCCCTTTGCGTGTGAATGTCATTTGTTGTGTTACTGGATAGACTTTAAACTGATAACGTGACATATTCCCCTCTGATCCCAAAGAGGCATCCTGATTACACAAAGTCTAATGAGGCATCTCAGTGTGGTGCCAAGAAGGGGTTAGACCTGGCTCACACGGACAGTTGTTTCTAAATTTCAACGCCCCTGGATTATTCCAATGAAGTCTGAATATCTGAATAGAAGTGTGAGTACACAATGTAATGTCAGCATTGGATGGATTAACCCAAGGGAACCCAATGTTAAGACAATCCCTGTCCCTACTGGAAGGAGCTATATCAGGGTGATCCTAAGTAGTTTATGTTTTATGTCATTGCGGATGATTTATTCAATTCATTTTAATTTCCATTCATTCATGGGTCTCAGTTCTACAATGAAAGTTATTACAATGCTAGATAAGTTACCTAATGTCTTATTTTTATACTATATAAGTTTCCTTCTCTGTCAAACTTTTTGCTTTTCCAATTCACTACCAGATGAGTTTAAATGATAAAGATAAATATCTTTAAACCAGTCACCTGCTACAGACCTTGGCTTGGTAAATATTATAAACAGCACAAATCAGTAATACAGGATTAGTGAATATATGGTACACACCGTGAATTCAGTATTGGGTCTTGCACATGTTATCCCCAGCACAAATCAGTAATACAGGGTGGGTTTTTGGAATTTTTACCATATTAGTCAAAGGAAGGCCAGTAATATAGCACTAGTGTTGGTGTATATTACCCCAAACCAGATCATTAATATAGCACTAGTGTTGGTGTATATTACCCCAAACCAGATCATTAATATAGCACTAGTGTTGGTGTATATTACCCCCAAAACCGATCATTAATATAGCACTATGTTGTGTATATAACCTCCAAACCAGATCATTCATAATAGCAGTAGTGTTGGTGTATCTACCCCACCCCAACCCGATCTTAATATGCATATGTTGGTGTCTATCCTACCACCCAACCAGATCATTAATAAGCACTAGTTTGGTGTATTTACCCCAAAAACCGATCATTAATATTAGACATAGTGTTTGGTGTATATTACTTACCCCAACCAATCTTATAATGCACTAGTGTTGTGTATATTACCACCCCTCAAACCAGATCATTATATTAGCATAGTGTTGTGTATATTACCCCAAACCAGATCATTAATATAGCACTATGTGTTGTATATTAACCCCAAACCAGCATCATTAATATAGCACTAGTGTTGGTGTATTTCCCCAAACGACATAATATGCCTACGTGTGTGGTTGATAAAACAACTAATATAGCACTAGTGTTGGTGTATTCCCCAAACCAGATCATTAATATAGCACTAGTGTTGGTGTAATATACCCCAAACCAATCTTAATATAGCACTAGTGTTGGTGTATTACCCCAAACCAATCATTAATATCGCACTAGTGGTTGGTGTATAGCCCCAACCAATCATTAATATAGCTCCTAGTGTTGGTGTATATTACCCAAACCAGATCATGCAATATAGGCACGTTGTGTTTGGTGTATATTACCCAAACCAGATCATTAATATAGCACTAGTGTTGGTGTATTACCCCAACAGATCATTAATATAGCACTATGTGTTGGTGTATATTACCCCAAACCAGATCATTAATAGCACTATGTTTGTGTGTATATTACCCCAAACCAATCATTATATAGCACTAGTGTTGGTGTATATTATCCAAAACCAGATATTATATAGCACTAGTGTTGGGTATATTACCCCAAACAGGAAATCATTAATATAGCACTAGTTTTGTTGTATATTATCCCCAAAGGGGCCAGAGTATTAATATAGCACTAGTGTTTTGTGTGTATATTACCCCCAAACCAGATCATTAATATACACTAGTGTTGGTGTATAATTACCAACCCAAACATATTATATAGCACTAGTGTTGGTGTATATTATCCCCAAGGCCAGAGTAATTAATATAGCACTAGTGTTGGTGTATATTACCCCCAAACCAGATCATTATATAGCACTAGTGTTTGGGTGTATATTATCCCAAGGCAGAAGCTATTGTAATATAGCACTAGTGTTGGTGTATATTACCCCCAAACCAGATCATTAATATAGCACTAGTGTTGGGTTATATTACCCCAAACCAGATCTTAATATAGCACTAGTGGTGGTGTATATTCACCACCCAACCAAGAATATAATAGAGCACTAGTGTTGGTGTATATTACCCCCAACACCAGATCATAACTATAGCACGTAGTGTTGGGATATTACCTCCAAAACAACACAGATGAAGTACAAGTCACTATGTTGTTTGTATATACCCCAAACCATGATCATAATAACACTGAGTGTTGTGTTATGTCTAATCCCAAGGCAGAGATTAATAGACACAGTGTTGGGTGTATTTACCCACAGATCATCAAGCCTATGGTTGGTGTATATACTACCCCAAACCAGATCATTAATATAGCACTAGTGTTGGTGTATTTACCCCAAACCAGATCATTAATATAGCACTATGTTGGTGTATATTACCCCAAACCAGATCATTAATATAGCACTAGTGTTGGTGTATATTATCCCAAGGCAGAGTATTAATTAGCACTAGTGTTGGTGTATATTACCCCAAACCGATCATTAATATAGCACTATGTTGGTGTATATTATCCCAAGGCAGAGTATTAATATAGCACTAGTGTTGGTGTATATTATCCCAAGGCAGAGAGATATATATAGCACTAGTGTTGGTGTATATTACCCCAAACCAGATCATTAATATAGCACTAGTGTTGGTGTATATTATCCCAAGGCAGAGTATTAATATAGCACTAGTGTTGGTGTATATTACCCCCAACCAGATCATTAATATAGCACTAGTGTTGGTGTATATTCCCAAGGCAGAGTATTAATATAGCAACTAGTGTGTGGTGTATATTACCCCACAACCAGATCATTATTAGCACTAGTGTTGGTGTTATATCCCAAGCAGAGTATTAATATAGCCCTAGTGTTGGGTATATTACCCCAACCAGATCATAATAAGCACTAGTGTTGGTGTATATTAACCCAAACCAGATCATTAATATAGCATTAGTGTTGGTGTAATTACCCCAAACCAGATCATTAATATAGCATTAGTGTTGGTGTATATTATCCCAAGGCAGAGTATTAATATAGCACTAGTGTTGGTGTATATTACCCCAAACCAGATCATTAACATATAGCATTAGTGTTGGTGTATATTACCCCAAACCAGATCATTAATATAGCATTAGTGTTGGTGTTGGAGAAAGACAGACCGTAATATAGCCTTGTGTTGGTGTATATTACCCCAAATATCATTAATAAGCCAGTGTTGTTATATTACCCCAAACCAGATCATAATATGCACTAGTGTTGGTGTTGGAGAAGAACCAGTAATATAGCACTAGTGTTGGTGTATATTACCCCAAACCAGATCATTAATATAGCATAGTGTTGGTGTATATTACCACCCCACCCAACGATCATTAATATATCATTAGTGTTGTTGTATATTACCCACAACCAGATCATTAATAGCACTAGTGTTGGTGTATATTAACCCCCAAACCAGATAATTAATATAGCACAGTGTTGGTGTATATTACCCAAACCGATCATTAATGGCACTATGTTGGTGTATATTACCCCAACCAGATCATTAATATAGCACTAGTGTGTGGTGTATATTACCCAACCCGATCATTAATATATCAAATAGTGTTGGTGTGTATTTACCCCAAACCAGATCATTAAAATAGCACTATGTTGGTGTATATTCCCCAAACCAGATCATTAATATAGCATTATGTTGGTGTATATTACCCCCAAACCAGTCATTAAATAGCATTAGTTGTTTGGTGTATATTCCCCCAACCAGATCATTAATATAGCATTAGTGTTGGTGTATATTACCCCCAAACCACATCATTAATATACATTAGTGTTGGGTGTATATTACCCCAAACCAGATCATTAATATATCACTAGTATTGGGTGTATATTACCCCAAGCCAGATCATTAATATAGCACTAGTGTTGGTGTATTACCTCCCCAAAACCAATCAATTAATATAGCACTAGTGTTGGTGTATATTACCACCAAACCAGCTCATTAATATAGCACTAGTGTTGTGTTGGAGAGACCCCATAATGACTAGTGTGGTGTAATTACCCCAAACCAGATCATTATATAAGCATTAGTGTTGGTGTATTACCCCAAACCAGATCATTAATATAGCACTAGTGTTGTGTTATTACCACCAAACGATCATATATAGCACTAGTGTTGGTGTATTTACCCCAAACCAGATCATTAATATAGGCATAGTGTTGGTGTTGGAGACATACAGACCCGAAATATCGCGTAGTGGTGTGTAGATTACCCCCAAACCAGATCATTAAATAGCTTAGTGGTTGGTGTATATTACCCCCCCAGATCTTAATAGACAGTGTTGGTGTATATTACCCCAAACCAAGATCATTAATATAGCACTAGTGTTGGTGTATATTACCCCCAAACCAGATCATTAAATATGCATTAGTGTTTGGTGTATTATCCCCAAACCAGATCATTAATATAGCATTAGTGTTGGTGTTATTACCCCAAACCAGATCATTAATATAGCATTAGTTTTGTGTTATTACCCCAAACCAGATCATAATATAGCATTAGTGTTTGGTGTATATACCCCAAACCATCATATATAGCATATCAGCCCATACTTGTGGGTGTATATTACCCACCCACAAACATATAATATTGTTGTGTTGGAGAAAACCCCAGTAATATAGCACTAGTGTTGTGTATATTCCCAACCCCATAACCAGTATTAATAAGCATTAGTGGTTGGTGTTATTACCCCAAACCGATCATTAATAAGCACTAGTGTTGGTGTATATTACCCACCCATATCATTAATATAGCATAGTGTTGTCTGTATATTACCAAACCAGATCATTAATATAGCATTATGTTGGTGTATATTTACCACCCACCAGATCTTAATATAGCATTAGTGTTGGTGATATTACCCCAAACCAGATCATTAAACTATAGCCTAGTGTTGGTGTATATTACCCCAAACCAGATCATATATAGCAACAGTGTTGGTGTATTTACCCAAACCAGATCTAATATAGCACTATGTTGGTGTATATTTACCCCAAACCAGATCATTAATAAGCACTAGTGTTGGTGTATATTACCACCCAAACCAGAGATCATTAATATAGCATTATGTTTGGTGTATTTACCCCACCAGATCATTATTAGCACTAGTGTTGGGTGTATATTACCCCAAACCAGAATCTTAATATAGCATTAGTGTTGGTGATTATTACCCCAAACCAGAAATCATTAATATAGCATAGTGTTGGTGTATATTACCCCAAACTCAGATCATAATATAGCACTAGTTTGGTGTACATTAACCCAAACCAGACATTAATATACAATAGTGTTTGGTGTATATTACCCCCCAAACCAGATCATTAATAAGATCTAGTGTTGGTGTATATACCTACCCCAAACCAATCATTATAGCACTAGGGTTGGTGTAATTACCCCAAACCAGATCATTAATATAGCACTAGTGTTGGGTGTATATTACCCCAAACCAAATCATTAATATCACTAGTGTTGGTGTATATTACCCCAAAAACCAGATCATTATATAGCACTAGTGTTTGTATATTACCCCAAACCAGATCATTAATATAGCATAATGTTGGTGTATTTACCCCAACCCGATCATTAATATAGCACTAGTGTTGGTTTATATCCCCAAACCAGATCATTAATATAGCATAAGTGTTTGGTGTATATTACCCCAAACCAGATCATTAATATAGCATAGTTTGTGTATATTACCCCAAACCGATCATTAATATAGCATTAGTGGTTGGTTATATTACCTGGGCAAACCAATCATTAATATAGCATAGTGTGTGTATACCCAAACCAATCATTAATATCATAGTGTTGGTGTATATTACCCCAACCAGATCATTAATATAGCACTAGTGTTGTTGTATATTACCCCCAAACCAGATAATTAATATAGCACTATGTGTTGGTGTATATACCCCACCATATTACCTTATTACCCCAAACCTATCATTAATATAGCACTAGTGTTGGTGTATATTACCAATACCACCACCAGATCATAATATAGCGCCTAGTGTTGGTGTATATTACCAAACCAAGATCATTATATAGCATTGTGTTGGGTTGATATTACCCAAAACCAGATCATTAATATAGCACTAGTGTTGGTGTATATTACCCACCACCCAAACCAGATAATTAATATAGCACTAGTGTTTGTGTATATTACCCTAACCACCCCCAGATCTTAATATAGCACTAGTGTTGTGAATTAATTACCCCAAACCAGATCATAATATAAGCACTATTGTTGTGTTATATTACCCCAAACCAGATCAGTTAATATGCATTAGTGTTGGTGTCTATTACCCAAAACCAGATCATTAATGATACGCTTAGTGTTGGTGTATATTACCCCCAAACCAGATCATTAATATAAGCACTAGTGTTGTGTATATTACCCCAAACCGATCTATATAGCTTATTTGTATATTACCCAAACCAGATCATTAATAAGCTTAGTGTTGGTGTATATTACCCAACCAGATCATTATATAGCACTAGTGTTGGTGTATATTACCCCAACCAGATCATTAATATAGCATTAGTGTTGGTGTATATTACCCCAAACCAGATCATTAATATAGCACTAGTGTTGGTGTATATTCACCCAACTCAGATCATTAATATAGCATTTAGTGTTGGTGTATATTACCCCAAACCAGATCATTAATATAGCACTAGTGTTGGTTGTATATCCCCACCACCAACCATATTTAATATAGCACTAGTGGTGGTGTAATTATCCCAAGGCAGAGTATTAATATAGCACTAGTGTTGGTGTATATTACCCCAAACCAGATCATTAATATAGCACTAGTGTTGGTGTATATTATCCCAAACCAGATCATTAATATAGCACTAGTGTGGTGTATATTACCCCAAACCAGATCATTAATATAGCACTAGTGTTGGTGTATATTACCCACAACCAGATCATTAATATAGCACTAGTGGTGGTGTATATTACCCCAAACCAGATCATTAATATAGCACTAGTGTTGGTGTATATTACCCCAACACCAGATCATTAATATAGCACTAGCATTGGTTATATTAACCCCAAGCCAGACCAATAATATAGTGGAAATGTTGTGTATAGTACCCCAAGGAAGGCCAGTAATAAAAGCGCTACGTTGTGTATATTATCCAAGGCTGAGCATTAATATAGCACTAGTTTGTTCTATATTACCCGAAGGCAGAGTATTAATATAGGCACTAGTGTTGGTACTGGAGAAGACAGACCAGTAATATAGCGCTAGTGTTGGTGTATATTACATGAAGGCACAGCAGTAACGTAGCGCTAGTGTTGGTGTATATTACCCCAAGGCAGAGCAGTAATATAGCGTTAGTGTTGGTGTATATTACCCCAAGGCAGAGCAGTAATATAGCGCTAGTGTTGGTGTATATTAATCCAAGGCAGACAGTAATATAGCACTAGTGTTGGTGTATATTACCCCAAGGCAGAGCAGTAATATAGCGCTTGTGTTGGTGTATATTACCCCAAGGCAGAGCAGTAATATAGCGCTTGTGTTGGTGTATATTACCCCAAGGCAGAGCAGTAATATAGCGCTTGTGTTGGTGTATATTAACCCAAGGCAGACCAGTAATATAGCGCGTTGTGTTGTGTATACTTTACCCAGCACAAATGAATAATACAGGAGTTAATTATTAACTTTTTAAGGGTTGGCTTGTGGTATCCCGCAAGCCGGCAGTAGTGCTAGTGTCAGTAATATGGTGCTAGTGTCAGTAATAGCAGTAAATATAGTGCTAGCGTTCAGTATATGGTGCTAGTGTCAGTACTACAGTAATATGGTGCTAGTGTCGGTAATATGGTGCTAGTGTCAGTAATATAGTGCTAGTGTCAGTAATATAGTGCTAGTGTCAGTAATATGGTGCTAGTGTCCCAGTAATATGGGTGCTAGTGTCAGTAATATGGTGCTAGTGTCAGTAATATAGTGCTAGTGTCAGTAATATGGTGCTAGTGTCAGTAATATGGTCCTAGTGTCAGTAATATAAGTGCTAGTGTCAGTAATATGGTGCTAGTCAGTAATGGCTAGGTAGAATATAGTGCTAGTGTCAGTAATATGTTGCTAGTGTCAGTAATATGGTTAGTCAGTATATAGTGCTATGTCAGTATATAATTGCTAGTCATAAATGGTGCTAGTGTCAGTAATATGTGCTAGTGTCAGTAATAAGTGCTAGTGTCGTATATAGTGCTAGTGTCAGTAATTGGTGCTATTGTCAGTAAATAATGCTATTGTCAGTAAATAGTGCTAGTGTCAGTAATATGGTGCTAGTGTCATAATATAGTGCTAGTGTCAGTAATATGGTGATAGTGTCAGTAATATAGTGCTATGTCAGTAAATAGTGCTAATGTCAGAATAGTAATATGGTGCTAGTATCAGTAATATGGTGCTAGTGTCAGTAATATAGTGCTAGTGTCAGTATATAGTGCTAGTGTCGTAATATAGCGCTAGTGTCAGTAATATAGTGCTAGTTGTCAGTAATAATGCGCTAAGTGTCAGTAATATGGTGCTAGTGTCAGTAATATGGTGCTAGTGTCAGTAATATAGTGCTAGTGTCAGTAATATAGTGCTAGTGTCAGATATCGTAGTGTCTATAGTGCTAGTGTCAGCATATTGGCTAGTATCAGTATATGGTGCTGTGTCAGTAATGGTGCTAGTGTCGTAATCAGTATATATGTGCTAGTGTCAGTAATATGTGCTAGTGTCAGTAATATGGTGGTAGTTCATTTGTATAGTTATAGTTCTAGTGTCAGTAATATAGTGTAGTGTCAGTAATAGTGGTAATAATGGTGCTAGTCTCAGTAATATGTTGCTAGTGTCATACATTGTGGTCTAGTTGTCAGTAATATAGTTCAGTGTCAGTAATATAAGCGCTAGTGTCAGTATATAGTGCTAGTGTCCATTATATAGCTAGGTCATTATATGTGTCTAGTGTCGAATATGGTGCTAGTGTCAGTAATATAGTGCTAGTGTCAGTAATATGGTGCTAGTGTCCAGTAAATAGCGCTAGTGTCAGTAAATGGTGCTAGTGTCAGCAATATGGTGTCTAGTATCAGTAATATGGTGCTGGTGTCAGTAATATGGTGCTAGTGTCAGTAATATTGCTAGTGTCAGTAATATGGTGCTAGTGTCAGTAATATGGTGCTAGTGTCAGTAATATGGTGCTAGTGTCAGTATATGGTGCTGAGTCAGTAATATGTGCTAGTGTCAGTAATATGGTGCTAGTGTCAGTAATATGGTTAGTGTCATATATAGTCTAGTGTCAGTAATATGGTGCTAGTCAGTAAATGGTGCTAGTGTCAGTAATATGGTGTTAGTGTCAGTAATATAGTGCTAGTGTCAGTAAGATAGTGCTAGTGTCAGTATATGGTGCTAGTGTCAGTAATATAATGCTAGTGTCAGTAATATGGTGCTAGTGTCAGTAATATGTGCTAGTGTCAGTAATATAGTGCTAGTGTCAGTAATATAGTGCTAGTGTCAGTAATATGTAATATGGTGCTAGTATCAGTAATATGGTGCTAGTGTCAGTAATATAGTGCTATCGTAATATGTGCTAGTGTCAGTAATATAGTGCTAGTGTCAGTAACTATAGCGTAGTGTCAGTAATATGCGCTAGTGTCAGTAATATGGTGCTAGTGTCAGCAATATAGTGCTAGTGTCAGTAATATAGTGCTAGTGTCCAGTAATATAGTGCTAGTGTCAGTAATATAGTGCTAGTGGCAGTAATTGCGCTAGTGTCAGAATATAGCGCTAGTGTCAGTAATATAGCGCTAGTGTCAGTAATATGGTGCGAGTTCAGTATAGGGCTAGTGTCAGTAATTACGGTGCTATGTCAGTACATACGGTGCTAGTGTCAGTAATATAGTGCTAGTCGTATAGGGTGTAGTGTCAGTATAGGGTGCTAGTGTCAGTAATATGGTGCTAGTGTCGTAATATGCTAGTGTCAGTAATATGTGCTAGTGTCAGTAATATGGTGCTAGTGTCAGTAATATGCGCTAGTGTCAGTAATATGCCTAGTTGTCAGTATAATGTATGTGCCAGTGTAATATAGCGCTAGTGTCAGTAATATAGCGCTAGTGTCCAGTAATATAGCGCTAGTGTCAGTAATATAGCGCTAGTGTCAGTAAATATAGTGCTAGTGGTCAGTAATATGGGGCTAGTGTCAGTAATATGCGCTATGTCAGTAATATGGCGCTAGTGTCAGTAATATGGCGCTAGTGTCAGTAATACAGTGCTAGTGTCAGTAATACGGTGCTATGTCAGTAATCGGTGCTAGTGTCAGTAATACGGTGCTAGTGTCAGTATACGGTCTAGTGTCAGTAATATAGTGCTAGTGTTAGTAATATGGTGCTAGTGTCAGTGATATAATGCTAGTGTCAGTAGTATAGTGCTAGTGTCAGTAATATGGTGCTAGTGTCAGTTAATATGGTGCTAGTGTCAGTGCTAGTGGTCAGTGCTAGTGTCGTAATATAGTGCTAGTGTCAGTAATATAGTGCTAGTGTTAGTATATGGTGCTAGTGTCAGTAATATGGTGCTAGTGTCATTAATATGGTGCTAGTGTCAGTAATATAGTGTATTGTTAGTTATGGTCTAGTGTCGTAATATGGTGCTAGTTTCAGTAATAGTGCGATGTAGTAATGTGCTAGTGTCGTATATGGTGCTAGTGTCAGTAATATAGTGCTAGTGTTAGTAATATGGTGCTAGTGTCATTAAATATATGCTAGTGTCAGTAATATATGCTAGTGTCAGTAATATAGTTGCTAGTGTCAGTAAAATGGGCAGTGTCATATATGTGCTAGTGTCAGTAATGGTGCTGGTGTCAGTAAATATAGTGCTAGTGTCAGTAATATAGTGTAGTGTCAGTATATTAGTGCTATGTCAGTAATATAATGCTAGTGTCATTAATAATAGTGCTAGTGTCAGTAATTGGTGCTCTAGTGTCAGTAATATAGTGGCTAGTGTCGAATATGGTGCTAGTGTCAGTAATATGTGCTAGTGTCTAATAAAGTGCCTATTGTCCAAGTAATATGTAATATGGTGCTAGTATCAGTAATATGGTGCTAGTGTCAGTAATATAGTGCTAGTGTCAGTAATATAGTCTAGTGTCAGTAATATAGCGCTAGTGTCAGTAATATAGCGCTAGTGTCAGTAATATAGGTGTCAGTATTGTGCCTAGTGTCATATATAGTGCTAGTGTCAGTAATATAGTGCTAGTGTCATAATATAGTGCTAGTGTCAGATATAGTGTAGTGGTCGAATATGGTGCTAGTGTCAGTAATATGGCGCTAGTGTCAGTAATATGGCGCTAGTGTCAGTAATATGGCGCTAGTGTCAGTAATACCGTGCTAGTGTCCGTAATACGGTGCTAGTGTCAGTAATACGGTGCTAGTGTCAGTAATACGGTGCTAGTGTCAGTAATACGGTGCTAGTGTCAGAATAGTGCTAGTGTCGTATATAGAGTGCTAGTGTTAGTAATATGGTGCTAGTGTCAGTAATATAATGCTAGTGTCAGTAGTATAGTGCTAGTGTCAGTAATATGGTGCTAGTGTCAGTAATATGGTGCGTGTGTAAATGTGCTAGTGTCAGTGCTAGTGTCGCTAGTGTCAGTAATATAGTGCTAGTGTCAGTAATATAGTGCTAGTGTCAGTAATTTAGTGCTAGTGTTAGTAATATGGTGCTAGTGTCAGTAATATGGTGCTAGTGTCATTAATATGGTGCTAGTGTCAGTAATATAGTGCTATTGTCAGTAATATGGTGCTAGTGTCAGTAATATAGTGCTAGTGTCAGTAATATGGTGCTATGGTCAGTAATATAGTGCTAGTGTTAGTAATATGGTGCTAGTGTCAGTAATATATGCTAGTGTCAGTAATATAATGCTAGTGTCAGTAATATAGTGCTAGTGTCAGTAATATGGTGCTAGTGTCAGTAATATGGTGCTAGTGTCCAATATAGTGCTGGTGTATATAGCTATGTCAGTAATAAGTGCTAGTGTCAGTAATATAGTGCTTAGTGTCAGTATATGGTGCTAAGTATGGTGCTAGTAAGGGTAGTGTCAGTAATATAGTGCTAGTGTCAGTATATAGTGTAGTGCTAGTGTCCTAATATGGTGCTTGTGTCAGATAATAGTGCTGAGGAGAATGTCAGTATATAGTGCTAGTGTGTCGTAATATGGTGCTAGTGTCAGTAATATGGTGCTAGTGTCAGTAATATAGTGCTAGTTTGAATATATGGTCTATAGTGTCAGTAATCAAAACAGTGCTAGTGCAGTACTAGTTGCAGTGTCATAATACGGTGCTAGTGTCAGTAATATGGTGCTAGTATCAGTAATATGGTGCTAGTGTCAGTAATATGGTGCTAGTGTCAGTAATATAGTGCTAGTGTCAGTAATATAGTGCTAGTGTCAGTAATGTGTAATATGGTGCTAGTATCAGTAATATGGTGCTAGTGTCAGTAATATGGTGCTAGTGTCAGTAATATGGTGCTAGTTCAGTAATATAGTGCTAGTGTCATAATATAGTGCTAGTGTCATTAATATGGTGCTAGTGTCAGTAATATAGTGCTGGTGTCAGTAATATAGTGCTAGTGTCATTAATATAGTGCTAGTGTCAGTAATACAGTGCTAGTGTCAGTAATATGGTGCTAGTGTCAGTATAATTGTGGGTGCTATAGTGTCAGTAATATAGATAGTGCTAGTGTCAGTAATATAGTGCTAGTGTCAGTAATATGGTGCTAGTCAGTAAAATGGTGCTAGTGTCAGTAATATGGTGCTAGTGTCAGTAATATAGTGCTAGTGTCAGTAATATATGCTAGTGTCAGTAATATAGTGCTAGTGTCAGTAATATGGTGCTGGTGTCAGTAATATAGTGCTAGTGTCAGTAATATAGTGCTAGTGTCAGTAATATGGTGCTAGTGTCAGTAATATTCGTGCTAATGTCTATATTAGTGCTACTAGTGTCAGTAATAATGGTGCTAGGTGTCAGTATATATAGTGCTAGTGTCAGTAATAGGTGAGTGCTAGTGTCAGTAATATAGTGCTAGTGTCAGTAATATGGTGCTAGTGTCAGTAATATAGTGCTAGTGTCAGTAATATGTATATGGTGCTAGTGTCAGTAATATGGTGCTAGTGTCAGTAATATGGTGCTAGTGTCAGTAATATAGCTAGTGTCAGTAATATAGCGCTGTAGTTCAGTAATATAGCGCTAGTGTCAGTAATATGGTGCTAGTGTCAGCAAATATTCTAGTGTCAGTATATAGTGCTAGTGTCAAGTAATTAGTGCTAGTGTCAGTAATATAGTGCTAGTGTCAAGTAATATGTTGGCTAGTGTCATGTAATATAGCTAGAGTGTCTGTTAAGTGTGCAGTAATAATGCGGCTAGTGTCAGTAGGTATGCGTAGTTGTCATAATACAGTGCTAGTGTCGTAATAGGGTGCTAGTGTCAGTAATATGGTGCTAGTGTCATTAATATGGTGCTAGTGTCAGTAATAGTAGTTTGTCAGTATATAGTGCAGTGTCAGTATATGGGTCTAGTGTAGTATATGGTGCTAGTGTCAGTAATATACAGTGGCTATGCTAGGTGTCAGTAATTATGGTTAGTGTCAGTAATATGGTGCTAGTGTCAGTATATAGTGCTAGTTCAGAATATTGTGCAGTATAGGTGTAGTGTCAGTATATGGTGCTAGTGTCAGTAATAAGTGGCTAGTGTCGTAATATGGTGCTATGTTCATAATATGGTGCTCAGTGTCTAGTATGTGCTAGTGTCAGTAATTATATGTGCTAGTGTCAGTAATATGGTGCTTTAGTAGCTAGTGTCATAATATGGTGCTAGTGTCAGTAATAGTGGTGTCTAAAGTTTCAGTGCTAGTGTCAGTGCTAGTGGTAGTAAATATAGTGCTATGTCAGAATATGGTGCAATGTCAGTATATAGGTGGCTAGTGTCAGTAATATGGTGCTAGTGTCAGTAATATGGTGCTAGTGTCAGTAATATGGTGCTAGTGTCAGTAATATAGTGCTAGTGTAGATGTATCAGTGCTAGTGTCAGTAATATAGTGCTAGTGTCAGTTAATATGGTGCTCAGTGTCATTGCTATATGGTCAGTCTAGGTTTCAGTAATAGTGCTAGTGTCAGTAATATGGTTGCTAGTGTCGAGTAATATGGTGTCTAGTGTCAGTGCTAGTTCAGTAATTGGTGCTAGTGTCAGTAATATAGTGCTAGTGGTCATTAATATGGGGTGCTAAGCAGTGTCAGTAATATCATGCTAGTGTGCAGTTATATCAGTGCTGTGTGCAGGATAGTGCTAGGGCAGTATGGCTATGTGCAGTATAGTGCTAGTGTCACCGTACTGTAGTGCTAGTCAGTATAATATGGTGCTAGTGTCAGTAATATAGTGCTAGTGTCAGTGCTAGTGTCAGTGCTAGTGTTAGTCCATGTTACCCCAGGTTACCTTTAAATTGAAGACCGTTTTATCGCACATGGTGCAGGTGTGAGGAAGGTGAGGAGGGACAATGCCATGGAAGTCGTTGAGTTCATGAGGCTGAAGGCTTTTCATAGCGGATACAGAATTAGTGACCTTCCCGTTATTGTGTCTGATGAACTTTGGAGAAGCGGAGGGGCTGAATTTGGTATCAGGGGTGGGTTCCTCTGGATTGTACAGCTCATTTCTGCCATCGTAATGAGGAGCCGAAGACGGCCACATGTGAGAAGATTCCCAGTGATTGTTTGGACCTTTCTGGGGATGAAATTGATTGTGGGAATCATAAAAGTCCTTTTTAAACCCTTGGCTATGATCACGATTGGGGCCGGTTCCAGCAGTCGGTCCACGGTACCCTGAATGCTCTGGATCAGAAACAAATGTCTGAGAACCAGGGAAGAAACCCATCGGTTTATTTCCCCCAACCCCCTTCCCGAAGGACGCCATGGAGTGTGCATTCTGGTTCTGGGACAGCAGAGAACCGTGGCCTGGAAATGTTAAGCCACTGGAAGGAAGTCTGGGATTAGTCAATTGAGGCCTAAGAGGAGACACACCACCATGTGCACTAATCATTGCAGCGTTCCTTAGTGGGTTAAACAGAGGTTGGGACATGGCCACCTTTGAAAGTACTTGGTTGAGGACCGTTGCTGCAGCGGTGTTATTGGTCACTGCAGTCTGGGCCAACTTTAACCTCTGTAGAGTGAGCTGTGCCTGCAGCTGGGCGAGTTGGAGGCTGGCAGGAGATGGAAGAAGAGGGTTTGCTGATCCACCTCCTAATGGATTGCTGACCGTAAAGGCATTGTTATCCAGAAATCGTGCAGCACTGCAAGAAAGAGAAAAACATTTCTTAGATGAATCACATATAACCAGGTTATCAGATGCCATTGGATCTGACTAGGGTTCCTGCTGATTTGAGGGAAATCAATGGAATGGCCACCCATGCCCTGATTGCATCTAAACAATGTTAATTCAGATTTGCTGTACCTGTGATTTTTCACTGATCTGTTTGACATACATTAAACAGTTAATTCATCATGGGAATACAAAGCGGGGTATAAGCATTGGATATACAGACAGACATTTTATTTATAATCCTCGACCTGTATTTCAGTTTAGAATATGGGTTAATAACCTGGAAAAGGGGAGGGGAATCTCTTCTTGTTTCAGCGTATATGTTGCGTCAGTATTTAGTACTCATTATCATTGTGATTAAGGTGTTAAGTCTTATTGGTGGCTTACCGTATTCCGGTTGTATGGTTTGATTTTGGATCTGAGTTATATCTACCCATAAATTCGTACCGTGGGGTCCAAATTTTGATGAATTTGGATCCAAATTGGTTGGGAAGGATCAGAAATAACCTGATTGCAATAGAACAAAGACCACAAAATACTAGAAGACCAATATCCAATCAGTGACCAGACAGACATAAAAGATCACAGGTGTAATTATATTTATATATGTAATTATATTTATATATGTAATCATATGTATATGTATATATGTAATTATATTTATATATGTAATCATATTTATATGTATATATGTAATTAAATGTATATGTATATATGTAATTATATTTATAATGTACTATTTATATATGTAATTATCATTTCATCACTGTACTCATCCTTTATCTGTATATCGGTATTATATTTCTACATGTACATCCTATTTCCCTATGTCCTCCTCTGTCTCGGTCTCCACTCCCTGTCTCCCTGTCCTACTCTGTTCTCTCTAGTCCTTCGCTTCTCCTGTCCTCTTTCTCCTTGTCTCCTCTTCTCTGTCTCTCTGTCTTCCTGTCTCCTCTGTCTCTCTGTCCTTACATATGGCGCCTGCCTCTTTATCTCTGTTTCTCCTCTTCCCCTCTGTCTCCTTGTCCTCATGTCTCCTCTGTCCTCTTCCTTCATATTTAGGATGTCCTGTTGATATTGTTATCCTCTGTACTATGTCATTAAACTGTATAATTGTATCTTGTCAATTCTATTTATAAATGTACTATTTCTATATTAATACATAATGTACTAGCTATGTAAATATGGATATGTAATATGTAATTCAAGGGTATACTATGTTATATATGTAATTAATATTTATAATGTACATTTATACTATGTATCATATGTATATGTATATATGTGATAAATGTATAATATGTATATATGTAATGTATCTTTATATGTTACTCTTTATATATGTAATCATATGTATTGTATATATGTATATTATTATATATGTATATTGTATTATATGTATATTGTCTATTTATATTTATATGTATGTATACTATGTTTAGTCTAGTATATATGTTATTAATATATTTATAATGTCTATTTATATATGTATCATATGTATATGTATATATGTATAAATGTATAATAATGTAATATGTAATTAATTTTATGTACTTATTTATATATGTTATCATATGTAAATGTATTAAATGTATAATATGTATATATGTAATTATATTTATAATGTACTATTTTATATTGTAATCATATGTATATGTATATATGTAATTAAATGTATAATATGTATATATGTAATTATATTTATAATGTACTATTTATATATGTAATCATATGTATATGTATATATGTAATTAAATGTATAATATGTATATGTAATTATATTTATAATGTACTATTTATATATGTATCATATGTATATGTATCTCTGTAATTATAAGTTATCTATATGTATATATGTAATTATATTTATAATGTACTATTATATATGTTATCATAGGTATATGTATATAGTAATTAAATGTATAATATTTATATTGTAATTATATTTTAATAATGTACTATTTATATATGTAATCATATGTATATGTATAGTATGAATTAATGTATAATATGTATATATGTATTATATTTATAATGTACTTTTATAATTACTCATATGTATCATGTATATTGTAATGTAATGTATAATATGTTACATGTATATATTTTAATGTCTTTATATATGTAATCATATGTATAATGTATATATGTAATTAAAAATGTATAATATGTATATATGTAATTATATTTATAATGTACTATTTATATATGTTACATATGTATTTGTAATTAAATGTAATATATGTATATATGTAATTATATTTATAATGTACTATTTATATATGTAATCATTGTATATGTATATATGTAATTAAATGTATAATATGTATATATGTATTATATTATAATGTACTATTTATATATGTATCATATGTATATATGTAATTAAATGTATAATATGTATATATGTAATTAATATTTATATGTTATTTAATATATGTAATATCATATGTATATGTATATATGTAATTAAATGTATAATATGTATATATGTAAATTATAATTTTATAATGTACTATTTATATATTATTAAATTTATATGTTATATATGTAATTAAATGTATAATAGGTATATATGAATTATATTTATAATGTACATTATATATGTAATCATATGTAATGTATATATGTAATTAATGTATAATATGTATATATGTAATTATATTTATAATATACTATTTATTTATGTAATCATATGTATATGTATATATGTAATTAAATGTATAATATGTATATATGTAATTATATTTATAATGTACTATTTATATATGTAATCATATGTATATGTATATAGTAATTAAATGTATAATATGTATATATGTAATTATATTTATAATGTACTATTTATATATGAATCATATGTATATATATATGTAATTAAATGTTATAATATGTATATATGTAATTATATTTATAATGTACTGTTTTATATGTAATCATTGTATTGTATATATGTATTAAATGTATAATATGTATACATGTAATTATATTTAAATGTACTATTTATATATGTAATCATATGTAATGTATATATGTATTAAATGTTAATATGTATTTGTAATTATTTTATAATAACTATTTATTTATGTAATCATATGTATATGATATATATGTAATAATGTATATATGTATATATATGTAATTATATTTATAATGTAACTATTTTATTTTATGTAATCATATGTATATTATATTAGGTAATTAAATGTATAATATGTATATATGTAATTATATTTATAATATACTATTTATATATGTAATCATATGTAATATAGTATTAATAATAATATGTATATATGTAATTATATTTATAATATATTATTTATTTATATAATTAAATTGATAATATACTATTTATATATGTAATAATATTTATGTGTATATGTGTAATTAAACTGATAATATGTCTATATGTAATTTATTTATAATATCTGTTTATGTATTTAACAATTTAATATGTATTATATTTATGATATTATCTATAGTGATTTTATAAGAATCTCACCCCCTATTCCTATCTATGTAGGTGAGATAGGCAAATGAAAATACAGACAGTACATTATTGTAAATATCTGTCAGTATCGGGGCAAGACCAGCAACAGCCTTCTGAAAATCACCATTCGCTATCTAGGTGCAGGGTGTAGAGTGCAGGGTGTAGAGTGCAGGGTGTAGAGTGTGGGGTGTAGTGTGCAGGGTGTAGAGTGCAGGGTGTAGAGTGCAGGGGGTAATGGCAGGTGTAGAGTGCAGGTGTAGGTGGCAGGGTGTAGTGTGCAGGGTGTAGAGTGTAGGGTGTAGTGTGCAGGGTTTGGGTGCAGGGTGTAGAGTGCAGGGGTGGGTAGAGTGCAGGTGTAGTGTGCAGGGTGTAGTGTGCAGGGTGTAGAGTGCAGGGTGTAGAGTGCAGGGTGTAGTGTGCAGGTTGTGAAGAGTGTCAGGGTGTAGTGTGCAGGGGTGTAGAGTGCAGGGTGGTAGTGTGCAGGGTGTAGAGTGCAGGGGTGAGTGCAGGTGTAAGTGGCAGGGTGTAGTGTGCAGGTGTAGTGTGCAGGGTGTAGTTGCAGGTGTAAGTGCGGGTGTAGAGTGCAGGGGTGTAGGTGCAGTGTAGAGTGCAGGGTGTAGGGTGCAGGGTGTAGAGTGCAGGGTGTAGAGTGCAGGGTGTAGAGTGCAGGGTGTAGAGTGCAGGGTGTAGAGTGCAGGGTGTAGAGTGCAGGGTGCAGAGTGCAGGGTGTAGTGTGCAGGGTGTAGAGTGCAGGGTGTAGAGTGCAGGGTGTAGGTGCAGGGTGGTCATGGTGTAGAGTGCAGGGTGTATGCAGGGTGTAGATGCGGGTATAGGTGCAGGGTGTAGAGTGCAGGGTGTAGAGTGCAGGGTGTAGAGTGCAGGGTGCAGTCATTCCTCTGCTACCACCTGGTGTTTTGGAAATACTGTAAACAACTGCATTGACTGTGAAAATAAGGAGCGGCTTCAAATGTCAGTGATCTGCCAAATAGGCATTTAATTGCAAACGTAGTAAAAGTCACACAGAGAAATAACTACTGTCTGGCAATGACAACTACAGTAATAAACCCTGATTGGGGTTTTTATAGCGATATTTCTATTACCGGAGGAAGACAAAATGTACATAATTATTATGTATGCTATTAGGTATGCTATTACATATGTTATTAGGTATGTTGTTATACAGTATATGTTATTAGGTATGCTATTACATATGTTATTAGGTATGTTGTTATACAGTATATGTTATTAGGTATGCTATTACATATGTTATTAGGTATGTTGTTATACAGTATATGTTATTAGGTATGCTATACATATGTTATTAGTATGTTGTTATACAGTATATGGTATTAGGTATGCTATTACATATGTTATTAGGTATGTTTGTTAACGTATATGTTATTAGGTATGCATTACATATGTTATTGGTATTTTTTTATACATATATGGTATTAGGTATGCTATTACATATGTTATTAGGTATGTTGTTATACAGTATATGGTTTAGGTATGCTATTACATATGTTATTAGGTATGTTGTTTACAGTATATTGGTTATTAGGTTGCATTACATATGTTATTAGGTATGTTGTTTACAGTATATTGGTATTAGGTATGCTATTACATTGTTATTAGGTATGTTGTTATACAGTATATGGTATTAGGTATGCTATTAATATGTTATTAGGTATGTTGTTATACATTATATGTTATTAGGTATGCTATTACATATGTTATTAGGTATGTTGTTATACAGTATATGGTATTAGGTATGCTATTACATATGTTATTAGGTATGTTGTTATAACGTTATGGTATTAGGTATGCTATTACATATGTTATTAGGTATGTTGTTATACAGTATATGGTATTAGGTATGCTATTACATATGTTATTAGGTATGTTGTTATACAGTATATGGTATTAGGTATGCTATTACATATGTTATTAGGTATGTTGTATAACAGTATATGTTATTAGGTATGCTATTACATATGTTATTAGGTATGTTGTTATACAGTTATTTTTAGGTAGCATACATATGTTATTAGGTATGTTGTTATACAGTATATGTTATTAGGTATGCTATTCCATATGTTATTAGGTATGTTGTTATACAGTATATGTTTTAGGTATGCTATTACATCTGTTATTAGGTATGTTGTTATACAGTATAATGTTATTAGGTATGCTATTACATATGTTATTAGGTATGTTGTTATACAGTATATGTATATTGGTATGCTATTACATATGTTATTAGTTATTTGTTATACAGTATATGTTATTAGGTATGCTATTACATATGTTATTAGGTATTTTGTTAACAGTATATGGTATGGTATGTATTACATATTTATTAGTATGTTGTATACAGTATAGTTATTAGGATGCTATTACATATGTTATTAGGTATGTTGTTATACAGTATATTTTATTAGGTATGCTATTAACATATGTTATTAGGTATTTTTACAGTATGTGTTATTACGGTATGCTATTACATATGTTATTAGGTATGTTGTTATACAGTATATGTTTTAGTATGCTATTACATATGTTATTAGGTATGTTGTTATACAGTATGGTTATTAGGTAGCTATTACATATTTATTATTAGGTATGTTGTTATACAGTATTGTTATTAGGTTGCTTATACTTTTAGGTAGTTGTTATCAGTTGATTAGTCTGTTTACTATGTTATTAGGTATGTTGTATACAGTATATGTTATTAGGTATGCTATTACATATGTTATTAGGTATGTTTACAGTAATGTAGTAAGGTATCATTACAGATGCTATTGTATGTTTATTATGTCTTATGTACTGCACACTTGGAACAGGTGACACCATATAACAAGCTAAGTATGACAATATGGAGTAGGGCAGTATGGGGCAGACAATATGGAGTAGGCATATGAGTAGGACAATAGGAGTAGGACAATATGGAGTAGGACAATATGGTAGACAAGTATGGGCAGTGGACAATATGGAGTAGACAATATGGAGTAGGACATATTGAGTTAGGACATATGGATAAGGGACAATATGGGGTTAGGACATATGGAGTAGGCAATATGGAGTAGGACATATGGGGCAGGACAATATTGAGTAGGACAATATGGAGTAGGACAATATTGGAGCACATGACAATATGGACAGGACAGAATATGGAGTATGAGACAATAGGAGCTAGTACAATATGGGGTATGACAATATGAGTAGGACAATATGGAGTAGGACATATGGATTAGCAATATGGAGTAGGACAATTGAGTAGGACATATGGATAGGACAATATGGAGTAGACATATGGAGTAGGACAATATGGGGCAGGACAATATGGAGTAGGACAATATGGAGTAGGACATATGGAGTAGGACAATATGGAGTAGGACAATATGGAGTAGGACAATATGGAGGACAATATGGGGTATGGACAATATGGAGTAGGACAATATGGAGTAGGACAATATGGAGTAGGACAATATGGAGTAGGACATATGAGTAGGACAATATGGAGTAGGACAATATGGAGTAGGACAATATGGAGTAGGACAATATGGGGTAGGAACAATATGGGGTAGGACAATATGGAGTAGGACAATATGGAGTAGGACAATATGGAGTAGGACAATATGGGGCAGGACAATATGGGCATGGACAATATGGAGTAGGACAATATGGAGTAGGACAATATGGAGTAGGACATATGGAGTAGGACAATATGGGTAGGACAATATGGAGGAGGAACAATAATGGAGTAGGAACAATATGGGTGCAGGACAATATGGAGGACAATATAGTACATATGGAGTAGGACAATATGGAGCAGGACATATGGATAGGACATATGGAGTAGACAAATGGAGATGACATATGGAGTGGACTAAATGGAGTAGGACATAATGGTAGGACAATATGGAGTAGACAATATGAGTGGACATATGGAGTAGCAGGACAATATGGAGTAGGACAATATGGAGTGGGACAGATATGTAGGACAATATGGAGTAGGACAATATGGAGTAGGGACAATATGGAGTAGGACAATATGGAGTAGGACAATATGGAGTAGGACAATAATCTGAGAGTAGGACAATATGGAGTAGGACAATATGGGGCAGGACAATATGGAGTAGGACAATATGAGTAGTCACACTATTGGAGTAGGAACATATGGAGTAGACAATATGAGTAGGACAATTGGAGTAGGACAATATGGAGCAGGACACATATGGAGTAGGACAACCATATGGAGCAGGACAATATGATAGGCAGGACAATATGGATATGTAGGACAATATGGAGTAGGACAATATGGAGTAGGACAATATGGGGCAGGACAATATGGAGTAGGACAATATGGAGTAGGACAATATGGGGCAGGACAATATGGAGTAGGACAATATGGAGTAGGACAATATGGAGTAGGACAATATGGGTAGGACAATATGGGAGTAGGACAATATGGAGTAGGACAATATGGAGCAGGACAATATGGAGTAGGACATATGATGGACATATGGCAGGACAATATGGAGTAGGACAATATGAGTAGGCAATAGGGGTAGGACAATATGGAGTAGGACAATATGGAGTAGGACAATTTGGGCAGGACAATTGGAGTAGACATTGGAGTAGGACAAATATGGAGTAGGACAATATGGGAAGGACAATATGGAGTAGGAAATATGGATTAGGACAATATGAGGTATGGACAATATGGAGTAGACAATATGGAGCAGGACATATGGAGTAGGAACATTGGATTGGACAATTGGAGTAGGACAATATGGAGGCAGGACAATATGGAGTGAGACAATATGGGAGCAGGACAATTATGGAGTAGGACAATATGGAGCAGGACAATATGAGTAGGACAATATGGAGTAGGACAATATGGAGTAGGACAATATGGGGCAGGACAATATGAGTAGGACAAATATGGAGTAGGAGACAATATGGAGTAGGACAATATGGAGTAGGACAATATAGAGAATAATGGAGTAGGAACATATGGAGTAGGACAATATGGAGTAGGACAATATGTTTAGGACTATATGGAGAGACAATATTGAGTAGGCAATTGGAGTAGGACAATATGGGGAGGACAATATGGATAGGACTATATGGGAGAGGACAATATGGAGTATGAACAATATGGAGTAGGACAATATGGATTAGGGACAATATGGAGCAGGACAATATGGAGCAGGACAATATGGAGTAGGACAATATGAGTAGGCCATATGGGGGGAGTACAATATGGTAGAAATATGGCATGACTGGAGTAGGCAATATGTAGTAGACAATATGGGTAGGACATATGGAGTAGGACAATATGGGTAGACAATATGGTGCAGACAATAGGGAGGACAATATGAGTAGGACAATATGGAGAGGACAATTGGAGTAGGAACAATATGGAGTAGGACAATATGGGTGGACAAATGGAGTAGGACAATATGGAGTAGGCTATATGGAGTAGGACATATGGAGTAGGACAATTTGAGTAGGACAATATGGTAGGCCATATGGGAGACAATATGGAGTAGGACAATATGGGGATGACAATATGAGTGGACTATGAGTAGGACAATATGGAGTAGGACAATATGGAGTAGGAAATATTGGCATGGACAATATGGAGTAGGACAATATGGAGCAGGACAATATGGAGTAGGACAATATGGAGTAGGACAATATGGGGTAGGACAATATGGGGTAGGACAATATGGAGTAGGACAATATGGAGTAGGACAAATATGGAGTAGGACAATATGGAGTAGGACATATGGAGGTATGGACATATGGAGTAAGGACAATATGGAGTAAGGACATATGGATAGGACAAATATGGAGCAGGACATTGAGAGTACAATGGAGTAGGACAATATGAGTGAACAATATGGAGTGGACAATATGGACAGGACAATATGGAGTAGGACATATGGAGTAGGACAATATGGAGTAGGACAATATGGAGTAGGACACTAATATGGAGTCAGGACAATATGGAGTAGACAATATGGAGGATAGGACATATGATGGGTCAGGACAATATGAGAGGACATATGGATAGGACATATGGAGTAGGACAATAGGAGTAGGACAATAGGAGTATGACATATGGAGAGGACAATTGGAGTAGGACAATATGGAGTAGACCAATATGGAGTAGGACAATATGGATTAGTAGGACTATATGGAGTAGGACAATATGGTAGGACAATATGGAGTAGGACATTGGGCAGACAATATGGGAGTAGGACAATATGGAGTGGAGGACAATATGGAGTAGGCAATATGGAGTGGACATATGGAGTAGGACAATATGGAGTAGGACAATATGGAGAGACAATATGGAGGTAGGACAATATGGATTAGACATATGGATAGAAAATTGGAGTAGGACAAATATGGAGTGGACAATATGGGCAGGACAATATGGAGTAGGACATATGGAGTAGGACAATTGGGTAGGACAATATGGAGTAGACAATAGGAGTAGACAATATGGAGTAGGAACAATAAATGGAGTGGACAATATGGAGTAGGCATTATTAGTAGGACAATATGGAGTAGGACAATATGGATAGGACAATATGGGGCAGTACAATATGGAGTGAGACAATATGGAGTAGGACATATGGAGTAGGACAATATGGAGTAGGACAAATATGGAGTAGCCAATATGGGTAGGAACAATATGGAGCAAGGACAACTATGGAGTATGACAATATGGAGTAGGACAATATGGAGTAGGACAATATGGAGTAGGACAATATGAGTAGGACAATATGGAGTGGGACAATATGGAGTAGGACAATATGGGAGTAGGACATATGGATATGGACATATGGAGTAGGACAATATGGAGTAGGAAAATTGGGCAGGACAATATGGAGTAGGACATATGGAGTAGGACAATATGGAAGTATGGACATAGGGAGTAGGACAATATGGAGTAGGACAATATGGAGTTAGGACAATATGGAGTAGGACAATATGGAGTTAGGACAATATGGAGTAGGACAATATGGAGTAGGACAATATGGGAGTAGGACAATATGGAGCAGGACAATATATATGGAGTAAGGACAATATGGAGTAGGACAATATTTGGCAGGACAATATGGAGTAGGACAATATGGAGTAGGACAATATGGAGTAGGACATATGGAGTAGGACAATATGGAGTAGGATAGTGGCAATATGGAGTAGGACAATATGGAGTAGGACAATATGGGTAGGACATATGGGGCAGGACAATATGGAGTTAGGACAATATGAGTAGGACATTAATGGAGTAGGCAATATGTAAGTAGGACAATATGGAGTAGAACAATATGGGGCAGGACATATGGGGCAGGACAATATGAGTAGGACAATATGGAGAGACAATTGGAGTAGGACAATATGGAGTAGGCAATATGGAGTAGGACAAATATGGATCAGTCAGGACCATATGGAGTAGGACAATATGAGTAGGTACAATATGGGGTAAGGACAATATGGGGTAGGACAATATGGATTAGGACATATGGAGTAGGACAATGAGTAGGAAAGATATGGAGTAGGACATATGGAAGTAGGACAATATGGAGTATGACAATATGGAGTAGGGACATATGGAGTAGGACAATATGGATTAGGACAAAATGGTTAGGACAATATGGGGTAGGACAATATGGGGTAACATATGGAGTAGGACAATTGGAGTAGGACAAATATGAGTAGGACATATGGGGTAGGACAAAATATGAGTAGGACAATATGGAGTAGGACAATATGGGGTAGGACAATATGGGTAGGAAGACAATATGGAGTAGTAACAATATGGAGTAGGACAATATGGAGTAGGACAATATGGAGTAGGACAAAATGGAGTAGGACAATATGGAGTAGGACAATATGGAGTAGGTGGACAAAATGGAGTAGGACAATATGGAGTAGGACAATATGGAGCAGGACAATATGGAGAGACCAAAATGGAGCAGTGCACATAGGGAGTAGGACAATATGGAAGTAGGACAATATGGAGGATAGGAGCAGACAATGGAGTAGGTACAATATGGAGTAGGACAATATTGGAGTAGGACAAAATGGAGTAGGACAATATGGAGTTAGGGACATATGGAGGTAGGACAATATGGAGTAGGACAATATGGATTAGGACAATATGTTGGTAGGACAAAATGGATTAGGACATATGGGAGGACTATGGGGTGAACTATGGAGTAGGACAATATGGAGTAGGACAATATGGAGTAGGACATATGGAGTAGGACAAAATGGAGGTAGGACAATTTAAGGTAGGGACTATGGAGTAGGGCAATATGGAGTAGGGCAATATGGAGTAGGACAATGGAGTAGAATATGGAGTAGGCATAATGGAGTAAGGGCAATAGGGAGTAGGCAATATGAGTAGACAATATGGAGGCATATGAGCCATATGGAGTAGGACATATGGGGTAGGGACAATATGGAGTAGGACAATATGGAGTAGGACATATAGTTGGTAGGACAATATGGAGTAGGCAATATGGAGTAGCAATATGGAGTAGGGACAATATGGGGTAGGACAATATGGAGTAGGACATATGGAGTAGAAATATGAGTAGGACAATATGGAGTAACAATATGAGTGAGCAATATGTGGTAGTACATATGGAGTAGGACAATATGGAGAGGACATATGGGCAGGACAATATGGAGTAGGACAATATGGGGTAGGACAATATGGAGTAGGACAATATGGAGTAGGACAATATGGAAGGACATATGAGTAGGACAATATGAGTAGGACAATATGAGTAGGACTATGGAGTAGACAATATGGGGCAGGACAATATGGGGCAGGACAATATGGAGTAGGACAATTATGGAGTAGGCAATATGGATGTAGGACAATATGGAGTAGGACATAATGGAGTAGGACGACAATATGAGGTAGGACAATATGGAGTAGGACAATATGGGGTAGGACAATATGGAGTAGGACAATATGGAGTAGGACAATATGGAGTAGGACAATATGGAGCAGGACAATATGGGGTAGGAGACAATATGGAGTAGGACAATATGGAGTAGACAATATGGAGCAGGACAATAATGGAGTAGGACAAATATGTAGTAGGACAATATGGAGTAGGATAATATGGAGTAGGACAATATGGGGCAGGACAATATGGGGCAGGACAATGGTGGAGTAGGACAATATGGAGTAGGGGCAATATGGGTAGCAATGATTGGGTAGGACAAATGGTTGCTATGGAGTAGACATATGGGGTAGGACAATATGGGAAGGACAATATGGAGGAAATATGGAGGACAATGGAGGGAAATATGGAGTAGGACATATGGAGGACATATGGAGTCGAAGATATGGGCAGGGACAATATGGGGCAGGACAATATGGAGTAGGACAATATGGAGTAGGGCATTATGGAGTAGGACAATATGGAGTAGGACAATATGGAGTAGGACAATATGGAGTAGGACTATGAGGGCAGACAATATGGGGCAGCACAATATGGAGTAGGACAATATAGGATGTAGGACAAATATGGAGTAGGACAATATGGAGTAGGACAATATGGAGCAGGACAATATGGGGCAGGACAATATGGAGCAGGACAATATGGAGTAGGACAATATGGAGCAGGACAATATGGGGTAGGACAATATGGAGTAGGACAATATGGAGTAGGACAATATGGAGCAGGACATATGGGGCACACAATAGGGAGTAGGACAATATGGAGTAGGACAATATGGAGTAGGACAATATTGAGTAGACAATAGGGAGTAGACAATATGGAGTAGGACTATATGAGTAGGACAATATGGAGGCAGGAAATATGGAGTATAAGACAATATGGAGTAGGACAATATGGAGTAGGACAATATGGAGTAGGACATATGGAGTAGGACAATATGGAGTATGACAATATGGAGAGACAATATGGAGTAGGACTATATGGAGTAGGACAATATGGAGTAGGACAATATGGAGTAGGACAATATGGAGTAGGACAATATGGAGTAGGACTATATGGAGTAGTACAATATGGGAGTAGGACAATGGATTAGGACAATAGGAGTAGGCAATCATGGATCAGGACAATATGGGTAGACAATATGGAGTAGGACAATATGGAGTAGGACTATTGGAGTATACAATATGGAGTAGGACAAATATGGAGAGGACAATATGTATATTAGGGACTATATGGAGTAGGACAATTGGAGTAGGAGACAATATGGAGTAGGACAATATGGGTAGGACAATAGGGAGTAGACATATGGAGTAGGCACATATGGTAGGACCATATGGGAGGAATATGGATAGGACAATATGGAGTAGGACAATATGGAGTAGGGCATATGGGGTAGGACAATATGGAGTAGGACAATATGGAGTAGGACAATATGGAGCAGGACAATATGGGGTAGGACAATATGGGGTAGGACAATATGGAGTAGGACAATATGGAGTAGGACAATATGGAGTAGGACAATATGGTGCCAGGACAATATGGAGTAGGGCAGTAATGGGAGGTAGGACAATATGGAGTAGGACAATATGGAGTAGGACAATATGGGGGGACAATATGGAGTAGGACAATATGGAGCAGGACAATATGAGTAGGACAATATGGAGTAGGACAATATGGAGTAGGACAATATGGAGTAGGACAATATGGAGTAGGACAATATGGAGTAGGACAATATGGAGTAGGACAATATGGAGGTTAGGACAAGATGGGAGGACAATATGAGTAGGACAATATGGGGCAGGACTATATGGAGTAGGACCATATGGAGTAGGACAATATGGAGTAGGACAATATGGAGTAGGACTAATATGGAGTAGTGACTATATGGAGTAGGACAATATGGAGGCAGGACAATATGGAGTAGGACAATATGGAGTAGGACAATATGGAGTAGGACATATGGAGTAGGACATATATGGAGTAGGACATGAGTGGATCAGGCAATATGGAGTAGGACATATGGAGTAGACAATATGGGCCGGACAATATAGGAGTAGGACAATATGGAGTAGGACAAATATGGAGTAGGACAATATGGAGTAGACAATATGTGGAAGGACAATCTATGGACAATATGGATAGGACAATATGGAGTAGACAATATGGATAGGACTATATGGTAGTAGACATTGGCTTAGTGGGCCAATATGGGGTAGGACAATATGGAGTGGACAATATGGAGTAGGGCATATGGGTACAATATGGTAGGACAATATGGAGTAGGGACAATATGGGGTAGGGCAATATGGGGTAGGACAATATGGAGTAGGACAATATGGAGTAGGACAATATGGAGCAGGACAAATATGGGGCAGGACAATATGGGGTAGGACAATATGGAGTAGGACAATATGGAGTATAGTGGACAATATGGAGTAAGGACAATATGGAGCAGGACAATATGGAGTAGGACAATATGGGGCAGGACAATATGGAGTAGGACAATATGGAGTAGGACAATATTGGAGGTAGGACAAATATGGAGTAGGACTATATGGAGTAGGACAATATGGAGTAGGACAATATGGAGTAGGACAATATGGAGTAGACAATATGTGGCAGGACAATATGGAGTAGGACAATATGGGGCAGGACATATGGAGTAGACAATATGGGCAGGACAATATGGAGTAGGACAATATGGAGCAGGACAATATGGAGCAGGACAATATGGAGTAGGACTATATGGAGTAGGACTATATGGAGTAGGACAATATGGGGAGGAAAGGAACTATATGAGAGTAGGACAATGATGGATTAGGACAATATGTGAGCAGGCAATATGGGTAGGACAATATGGAGTAGGACAATATGGAGCAGGACAATATGGGGCAGGACAATATGGAGTAGGACAATAATGGGGTAGACATATGGAGTAGGACATATGGAGTAGACAATATGGGGCAGTAGACAATATGGAGTGGACAATATGGACAGGACAATATGAGCAGGACAATATGGAGTAGGACATATGGAGTAAGGACTATATGGAGTACGGACAATATGGAGTAGGACTAATGGAGAGTAGGACAATATGGAGTAGGACAATATGGAGTAGGACTATATGGAGTAGGACAATATGGAGTAGGACTATATGGAGTAGGACCATATGGAGTAGGACAATATGGGGTAGGACAATATGGAGTAGGACAATATGGAGTAGGACAATATGGGGCAGGACATATGGAGTAGGACAATATGGAGCAGGACAATATGGGAGCAAGGACAATATGGAGTAGGACTAATGGAGTAGGACTATATGGGAGTAGGACAATATGGAGTAGGACTAATATGGAGTAACAATGGAGGAGTAGGACAAATGGATAGGACTATATGGGAGTAGGACAATATGGAGTAGGACTATATGGGAGTAGGACAATATGGAGTAGGAACATATGAGTAGGACATATGGATAGGATAGGGTGAAGAGTAGGAAATATGGAGTAGGACAATATGGGGCAGGACTATATGGAGTAGGACAATATGGGGAGGACAATATGAGTAGGACAATATGGGGCAGGACAATATGGAGTATGACAATATGGAGCAGGACAATATGGAGTAGGACAATATGGAGTAGACTATATGGAGTAGGACAATATGGAGTAGGACAATATGGATTAGGACAATATGGGGTAGGACAATATGGGGCAGGACAATATGGAGCAGGACAATATGGAGTAGGACAATATGGGGTAGGACAATATGGAGTAGGACAATATGGAGTATTACACATATGGAGGCAGGAACAATATGGATAGGACAATATGAGCAGGACAATAGGGAGAGACAATATGGAGACAATATGGGGCAGGACAATATGGAGTAGGACAATATGGAGAGGACAATATGGAGAGGACAATATGGATTAGGACTATATGGAGTAGGACTATATGGAGTAGGACTATATGGAGTAGGACAATATGGAGTAGGACTATATGGAGTAGGACAATATGGAGTAGGACAATATGGAGTAGGACTATATGGATTAGGGACATATGGAGTAGGACTATGGAGTAGGACAATATGGAGTAGGACAATATGAGTATGACTTATGGAGTAGGACCATAGGGAGTAGACATATGGAGTGTAGGACAATATAGTAGACAATATGGAGTAGGACTATATGAGTAGGACAATATGAGGGACTATATGGAGTAGGACAATATGGAGTAGGAGATATGGCGTAGGACAATAGGAGGGACATATGGAGTAGGACAATATGGGGCAGGACTATATGGAGTAGGACAATATGGGGTCAGGCAGGACATTAGTGGGACAATATGGGGTAGGACAATATGGGGCAGGACAATATGGAGCAGGACAATATGGGGCAGGACAATATGGAGTAGGGACAATATGGGGTAGGACAATATGGAGCAGGACAATATGAGAGGACAATATGGAGTAGGACAATATGGAGTAGGACAATATGGAGTAGGACAATATGAGAGGACAAATGAGAGGACAATATGGAGTAGGACAATATGGAGAGGACAATATGGACAGTGACAATATGGAGTAGGACAATATGGAGAGGACAATATGGGCGTAGGGACAATATGGAGTAGGACAATAATGGAGTAGGACAATATGGAGTAGGACAATATGGAGTAGGACAATATGGAGAGGACAATATGGAGAGGACAATATGGAGTAGGACAATATGGAGTAGGACAATATGGAGTAGGACAATATGGAGTAGGACAATATGGAGTAGGACTATATGGAGTAGGACAATATGGAGTAGGAAATATGGAGTAGGGCAATATGGAGTAGGACAATATGGAGTAGGACTATATGGAGTAGGACAATAGGGAGTAGGACAATATGGAGTAGGACAATATGGAGTAGGACAATATGGAGTAGGCTTGGAGTAGGCAATATGGAGTTGACATATGGAGTAGGACTATATGGAGTAGGCATATGGAGGACTATGGAGTAGGACTATATGGAGTAGGACTATATGGAGTAGGACAATATGGAGTAGGACTATATGGAGTAGGCAATATGGAGTAGGACAATATGGAGTAGGACAATATGGAGCAGGACAATATGGAGTAGGACAATATGGAGTAGGACAATATGGAGTAGGACTTATATGGAGTAGGACAATATGGAGTAGGACAATATGGGCAGACATATGGGGAGGACATATGGAGCAGGACAATATGGAGCAGACAATTGGAGTGGGACAATATGGAGTAGGACAATATGGAGTAGACTATAGAGTGGAGGACAATATGGGTAGGACAATATGGAGTAGGACAATATGGAGTAGGACAATATGGAGCAGGACAATATGGAGAGGACAATATAGAGACAATATGAGTAGGACAATATGGAGTAGGGACAATATGGAGTAGGACAATATGGGGTAGGACAATATGGGTAGGACAATATGGAGTAGGATAATATGGAGTAGGACAATATGGAGTAGGACTATATGGAGCAGGACAATATGGAGTAGGACAATATGGAGTAGGACAATATGGAGTAGGAACAATATGGAGCAGGACAATATGGAGCAGGACAATATGAGGACAGGACAATATGGAGTAGGACAATATGGAGTAGGACAATATGGAGTAGGACAATATGGAGAGGACAATATGGGAGCAGGACAATATGGAGTAGGACAATATGGAGTAGGACAATATGGAGTAGTGGAACAATATGGGTAGGACAATATGGAGCAGGACAATATGGAGTAGGACATATGGAGTAGGACAATATGGAGTAGGACAATATGGAGCAGGACAATATGGGTAGGACAATATGGAGTAGGACAATATGGAGAGGGACAATATGGAGCGGACAATATGGAGTTAGGACAATATGGAGTAGGACAATATGGAGTAGGACAATATGGAGTAGGACAATATGGAGTAGGACAATATGGAGTAGGACAATATGGAGTAGGACAATATGGAGTAGGACATATGGAGTAGGACAATTGGAGAGACTATATGGAGTAGGACAATATGGGGCAGGACAATATGGGGCAGGACAATATGGAGTAGGACAATATGGAGTAGGACAATATGGAGTAGGACAATATGGAGCAGGACAATATGGGCGAGACCTATGGAGTAGGCATATGGTAGGACAATATGGATAGACATATGGAGTAGGACATATGGAGTAGGACAATATGGAGTAGGACAATATGGAGTAGGACAATATGGAGTAGGACAATATGGAGTAGGACAATATGGAGTAGGACAATATGGAGTAGGACAATATGGAGCAGGACATATGGAGTAGGACATATGGAGTAGGACAATATGAGTAGGACAATATGGAGTGAGGACAATATGGAGTAGGACAATATGTAGGTAGACAATAGGTGGAGTAGAGGACAATATGGAGTAGGACAATATGGAGAGTAGGATCCATATAGTAGGGACATATGGAAGTAGATATATGGAGTGAGGGCAATATGGAGTAGGGCAATATGGAGTAGGACTATATGGAGTAGGACAATATGGGGCACGGCATATGGAAGTAGGACATATGGAGTAGGACAATTGGAGTAGGCCAGTATGGGAGTAGGACAATATGGAGTAGGGCAATATGGAGTAGGACAATATGGAGTAGGACAATATGGAGTAGGACAATATGGAGTAGGACAATATGGAGTAGGACAATATGGAGTAGGACAATATGGAGTAGGACTATATGGAGTAGGACAATATGGAGTACGGACAATATGGAGTAGGACAATATGGAGCAGGACAATATGGAGTAGGAGCAATATGGGGTAGGACAATATGGGTAGGACATATGGAGTAGGACAATATGGGGCAGGACAATATGGAGTAGGACAATATGGAGTAGGACAATTAGTATGAGTAGGACAATATGGAGTAGGACAATATGGAGTAGGGCAATATGGAGTAGGGCAATATGGAGTAGGACAATGATGGAGTAGGACAATATGGAGTAGGACAATATGGGGAGGACAATATGGAGTAGGACAATATGGAGTAGGACAAATATGGAGTAGGACAATATGGAGTAGGACAATATGGAGTAGGGCAATATGGAGTAGGACAATATGGAGTAGGGCCAATATGGAGTAGGACAATATGGAGTAGGAGGACAATATGGAGTAGGACAAATATGGGAGTAGGACAATATGGAGTAGGACAATATGGAGTAGGACAATATGGAGTAGGACAATTGGAGTAGGACAATATGGAGTGGACAAATGGAGTAGGACAATATGGAGTAGGACAATATGGAGTAGGACAATATGGAGTAGGACAATATGGAGTAGGGCAATATGGGGCAGGACAATATGGAGTAGGACAATATGGAGTAGGGCAGTATGGAGTAGGCAATATGGAGTAGGGCAATATGGAGTAGGACATATGGAGTAGGGCAATATGGAGTAGGACAATATGGAGTAGGGCAATATGGGGCAGGAACAATATGGGTAGGACAATATGGAGTAGGGCAGTATGGAGTAGGGCAATATGGAGTAGGACAATATGGAGTAGGGCAGTATGGAGTAGGGCAGTATGGAGTAGGGCAGTATGGAGTAGGACAATATGGAGTAGGGCAGTATGGAGTAGGGCAGTATGGAGTAGGGCAGTATGGAGTAGGACAATATGGAGTAGGGCAGTATGGAGTAGGGCAGTATGGAGTAGGACAATATGGAGTAGGGCAGTATGGGTTTAGTAATTTACTAGTCACACAAATAAACATTTACAATAACAAGTCTCTCTCTCTCTCTCTTACACTATGACCCTCTATTTAATAACAATCGAATTCTGATTCAGTGTTGGCGTTAATCAGTCCGTTACATCAGATGACGTTCACCAATATGGCATCTTGCTTGGCAGATTAGACTGATCTTGTTCAATATCCAATTATTAGGAACATTTGAATTTCTCAGCACTGACCGAGAGTTTGATTTGTACAAAAAGAAGAAAATTCAAATTTGGTTTTATAATTGAATCATTGGAAGACATTAAATTGTAACGATATTTTTCTGTGACATTTTTACTTCCACTTGGTTGATGTCCTCGTAGGAATTAGATTTATTTCTAGGCTGTTTTATGGCAAAGTTTGCAGAAAACTGAATATCAAAGGAAAAACTTCTAACTTTACGTTAAAACAGACGTGAACTCTTATTAAGCTTGTGTATTTCCCAATCCCAACAAGCTGCAAATGATAATAATATCTAATAATCTAATAATAATAGAATGAAGATTAAATCAAACCCATTTAAACTGGAAAAAAACCCATAAATCAGAAATAAATAACTAAAATGTTTCCTTCTCTTCCTGGTGACCAATAAAGGACAAATTATCCCTCGTGCTTAAAATAAACAGACAATAAAGTATAGTAGTTTGTATACTGTGTTTTTAAATAAATAAAAAAGACCTTGTCATTTACTTTGCATTGTTTATATATAAGGTTAGGGTTTAATAATTAATAACCAACAGTTACTTGTGTAACTACTGCCTACCACTAATTATTTACAATTCCTAAAAAATATAAATGTGTGTGTGTAATATATTTGTATACGTGTGTGTATATATATATATATATATATATATATATATATACACACACGTATACAATATGTATATGTAATATAATATATCTACGTGTGTTGGTGTATATATATATATATATATATATATATATATATATATATACACACACGTATATATATATATATATATCTTTTTTATTTAAGCTTTCAGCTGACTGTGTGAAATGTCGCCCTATTTCATTAATTATCCTTTAAACTTAAAAACACAAACCCCAGACATCAGTCTAAATGACCATTTCCAGCCATAGTTAAATCTGCTTAAATTCTCCGTGAAGCGCAATTTGAAACTGTCATTTCTGTGCAGCCAGCGGTGTGACTATTGTGAGCGTCAGGTATTAGAAAATATTGGTTCAATTTAACACATAACAATAAATAAAGTCATGCAGTCCTTTATAGGGCACGGTAAAGAAAACTCTGCCGTCAATAAGCCTTACATCCGTCCTTCCTGTGTCTGTATCAATATTGAAATCAATAAAGACAAATGTTTAAAGTTTAAAGAAAAAAAATTCTACTGAAATCTTTTTGTGTCCAAACACAAGCAGACAAATGTCTTCATCCCAGTTGTTAAAGAACTACAACTCCCAGTGGCCTCACTGGTAATGGAATTCTAGATGATTTAGTAGTTCAACAGCTGGAGGAACAAAGATCACAGTTATCCACAGTTCAAGCACTTAACACTGTCATTAAAATCCACCAGCAATACAATCTCGCCTGGTCCCAGGGTTTGTGACTGTAAGGGTTAAACTAGACTGGAAACCAAAGGGGTTTCTGGGGAACAGACTTTTTTACATTGACCCCTGGTTGGCCAATTTGTTTCCTGCTGGTGCCCCCCTGTTTCTGTTATTTCAGGGGCATTGAAGGTCACATACCGATTGTCTGACTACACCCCAGATACATAGCACACAAGCTGAAATTACACACACACGATACAATCAAACAATTCACTATGGCCCTACCTCACGCCATAGAAATGGGTGTTCCCGGCTCTCCAGATTGTGCCGTACCAGGGTACCGTCTCCCGGTGATTTCATTGCAAGCTTTTCCACTCGACCCTGATCCCAACGTGCCGGTTATTTACAATCATCTCGTTTACAAAGCCGCACAACTTTTAATGAACCAGCGCAGGGAAAGTCACATGCCGCATCCACCGTCGTTAAAGTTCCACACACAATCTGACTTGATGTCTTGGCCATATGCTCCCTGTCTCCCTTCTGCTACTGACAGTGTCAGTTTTCCTAGAGGAATGTTCTCTAGGCATCCACTGCTCTCCCCGTTATAATTGGATGAGTTCAGTTCACAGCCAGAAGCCCTTTTTCCCGTTTCCATTCTTTTTTTTTTTTTTCACAGCCAGAAGCCCTTTTTCCCGTTTCCATTCTTTTTTTTTTTTCTATTTTTACATTTGATCCAAAAACACAACTTGCCATATATATAAATATACATACAGAAAATACATCAATACCCAACACACAATACTATGTACCATACAGTATATATATATATAAATATACATACAGAAAATACATCAATACCCAACACGTATAAAAATAAGAAAAGCGAAACATGTTCTGTCAACACAAATAAGCTATACCTTCATACTGTACTGTAAGGGAAACCAATATGGCAGCTCCCACCACCAATACATTAAAATTAAATATACCGAGAAGGAAAGTGTTGGCTGTATGTAACCCCACAATAAGTAGCTATACCCTTCATTTATCTGGCTTACGTTAAGGGAAACAATATGGCAGATCCCACTCCCATGATGTATCAAGACTAAAAAAAGACCGAAGAAGAATGTTCTGTACACACACCAAAAGCTTATTTGACACCTCATACTGTACGGGCAAGGGAAAACAAAATATGGCAGCTCCCACAACATATGTATACATATAAATATGTTACAGAGAATCAGAAAGGAATGTTCCGGTACATAAATAAGAGCTAAGAATCTCCGCATCATACTGTACTGTCTAAGGGAACTAACAAACATTATGCAGCTCCCCACCACCCATGTACTAAGAAGAATAGCACTTTTATACAGAGAAGGATGTGCAGTGTGACACACAATAAAACATACCCTCAAGCTACTGGTATGATACATGAAAGTAGAGTGGGAGAAAAGGGTTTTCACATGTGGGAGACACGAAGGTAAAGCTATGGAACTGTCTTCCCGTGGACGTTGTCTATGGCAAGGTTCTTGGTCAGCTTGAATAAAAAGCTGGATGAGTTTATACAAAAAAAGGAATACGTTACAAGTAATGTGGGATTGATATCACATTTAAATAAATTAGGAGTTGATCCAAAGGGAAAATTTCCATTGCCACTGGCAGTCAGGAAGGGAATTTGTCCCGCCTAGTACCTAAATTTTTGGGGATTTTTTGCCTTACCTATGGATGACAGTTAGGCAGGAGAATAAAGGAGAGGACAATGAGGATATTGTCTCGATGTGTTGGAAAATGGATGAGAGAGAAGCACGTATGTCTTATTCAAACTCACATACTATACTATTTCTATTACTGTACAACACTATACTGTACTATACTATACTATACATACTGTTACTGTACTATCTCCTGTAACGATTACTATACTACAGTTCGACAGGAAAGAAGATATTGCTAGATGGGGTGGGATGGATGGAAGTTATGTCATTTATTCACCCTATCAAATACTATACTATACTGTATATGACTGTACTGGTTACATACTGTCACTAGTACGGTACGTTATATAGGATGATCGTAGGGACTGAATACAAGGGAATACTGTACCAGACTATACTATACTATTATATACTGGCTGTTACTAATATACGTTAGATACCTATAAGCGTGAGGGGAGGAGACCGAAGATAGGCCGGAGGAAATTGAGGATATTGCTAGATGGGTTGGATGGATGGACGTATGTCTTTATCAACCTCAAATACTATACTATACTGTACTATACTGTATGTTACTATACTATACGATACTGTATATATGTACGGGTACTATACTTATAAATGTAACTATACTATACTATTTATACTGTACTGTACATATACTGTAATTACTATACTAACCAGCCGATAGAGAAGGAAGGAAATGAGGGATATTGCTAGATGGGTTGGACAACTGGCATGGACGTAGTCTTGATTTGCAACCTTCAAATGTTAAAAAAAACAAGACATACTGTACTATAATGTACGTGGTTACTATACTGTGACTATACTAGTACTGTACTATACTATACGGTAATTTACTATACTATACTATACTTGTACTGTTACTATATACTGTACTGACTATACTAAAAAGGTGGAAGGAAATGAGGATATTGCTAGATGGGGTGAGACTGGCATGGACGTTTAGTCTTTAGTCAACCTCAATACTATACGTTATACTATAATACTGTTATGTACGTATACTGTATATACTGTACTATTACTGTAACTGTACTATACTATACAGGTACTATATAATTACATACTGATTTAGTAATGTTACTCATACTGCTACTATTACTATACTAACCGTTTAGGCAGGAAATGAGGATATTGGCTAGCGGGGTTGGACAGAAGAGGAATGGAAGTATGTCTTTATCAACCTGCAAAGACTATACTAGACTGTAATAATACTGTACTGGAACTATACCATACTATACTGTTACGAGACTATCTGTACATACTATACTATACTGTACTAGACTTAATATACTGGACTATACTATACTATACTGTTACTATAGTGTACTATACTATAACTGTACTTATACTGTTACTATCCTATACCTACAGTTAGACAGGAAAGGAAGGAGAATTGCTAGATGGGTGGGAACTGGATGGACGTATGGTCTGTTTAACCTCAAAATATAACTAGCTACTAGACAATACTATAATGTACTGGACTGTTACTATAAATACTGGTACATATGATTACTTACTATACTGTAATATAATATACTGTCATGTACATACTATACTGTTTCTAACTATACTATATGTACTATTACTATTACTATCATGTACTTACTGTACTATACAAATACTTGTACATCTACTGATACTGTACTGTACTAACTTATACTGTTGACTATATGAAGCGAATTACTATACTGTACTATAGTAGACGTCCTGTACATACTATACTGTACTATACTATACTATACTGTATATTACTATTACTATACTGTACATACTGTATGTACTATTACTATACTGTACTATACGTACTATGACTATACTGTACTATATAGGAGACGTTTACTGTACATATACTATACTATACTGTACATACTGTCTTGATACCGTAACTGTACTATATACTGTATAGTACAGTATACTAAACAGTTATGAGCAGGAAATGCGGATATGGCTAGATGGGGTTGGACTGGCGATGGACGTATGTCTTTATTCAACCGCATAATTACTTTGATCGATTAATGTACTAATACTCTACTGTACTGTAACTGTGACTTACTGTACTGTACTTATACTGTACTCTACTATACTGTACCTATTACTAATATTATCTATACTGGACTATTGTATACGTGTACGTATACATACTACAGTAGGACAGGAAAAAATAGGATTTGCTTAGAGGGTTGGACTGGAGGGACGTATGTTTTATTAACCTCAACTACTATCAAACTAACAGGGAGATTCAATTAAAAAGTTTCTTTCTTGACGTTTTATTAAAAATGGTGCTAATTTTGCCCAACCAATCAGAAAACTTTATGAGAAATTTGAAAATGATTGGTTAGGGCAAAATTAGCACCCATTTTAAATGATAAGTTTTAGACCCTTATTGCAGTCCCCAACCACAGACCCCTAACAAACCACTATAGTAAAGGACAAATAAAAACATATACAAGGCATCAATTAGGTTGTACAAGTAATATAATGAATACTGTCAGGGAGGGAACACAGAATAGTCGGGATTCCCACTGGGAGAGCTTCAAAAACATGGAGTTCTACGTTAGGTTTTGGCAGGGATTAGGATACCAGCATGCACATTGAATAACCCATTATTGGGGCAGCTGGGTGACCATTTACTGAATCCTTGTTCCCCCTTTAGCTCTGTCACAATATGCACATTTTGTGCTTTTGAAAACACCAAACTTTTCCCCATTAGATCCATTGAAGTGTTTCACACAAACCATTTTCATTTGTGTGTAGTGTGTCTATATTATATGTACACACATGGTTGGGGTGATTTCTCTATATGGGACATGTAGGAATGTCGTTGTGTTGTGGTTGAGGTGTTTGTTTTTTTTTTGTATTGGGTTGGATTAATTAAAACTGTGATTGGGTTCAGGGTGAGTGGTAAACAGTTCTGCCTAGCAGTCATCCAAGAACACATGTGAACCCAGCTTTAGATGCTCCTCCTGTTTAGTAAGCAGTGTGTTAGGGTGGGGTGTGGCTGGGATATAAGGTGGGTGGTCTGCACTCCTGGTACCGGGCTACCCGCTGGGATTGGCTGGTTCAATGGATCCAAACCTTTCCTTTTGTAAACGGATTGGTATTTCTGGGGAACAGGAGAGTGGAACGGTTATAAAAACCCTGTTGCCTGTCCAGCTGTTGTTGGGTGTGTAGAAGGATTGGGAACAGATAGGAGTAGATGATATTATATGGGATCCCAGTAGAGGGTGCAATGGAACAGGCAGGGAAGGCGGATTTACCATGGACAAACACATTTCCTTAGGATTAGAGTTTATCCATTGTCCTCCCGTACCTTCAAGGGGATCCCAGACGGGGGTCAGTGTTTATGGCTGATAAACCAAGATGGAAGTTTTAATGTGGGGGTTTTTAGAAGTTGGCGCTGGCCTGACCAATCGATTGGCCCTATCCTCGTCTCTGGCAACATCCCAAAGGATACAAAAATGTCATGAACTGGGACCTGGACCAGTGTGTGAGGTGTTGGAGCCCTGATAAATAAACCAAACACCGGTCTAAAGGGAGAATCCCATGCAATGTGGGAATAGTATAGGGTTCCGTATGTAAAGGCACTGAAAACCGTTATTTAACACTGTGGGTACATGTGCATAACACAATTTAAATAAAAGATGTTAATTACCAGGGAGGGAGGAAGCCAACCTACAACCTCCAGGGACCGCCCGGGACCCATGTGTGTCCGTTACAACGTACGGACATTGAAGGTAACCCCACTCCAGTTTTTTTCGTTACGGCCCAAACAAAGCATTTGAACAATGGCGCTCTCTCCATGCCCAAGTTGACTTTTCCCCAAACTTGGAAGGACATCAGTGTCCCGTACAGGAGAAATCTGTCCAATCTCCATCACGGTCACATTGCTTGTGTCTTCTCATCCAAATAGGTACATTGCGGTCCATGAATTTCTGGCCTGTTGACCAGTTGGATATGGAAGGATATGACCAGATGGTCAAACTGCTATACGGGGACTGTTTACTTAAGTCTTTCCCTTAAATCAGCATGTCCGCCACGTTACAATTTAACACCGGACCTGTCAGGACGTGTGCAGACCATTTGTACTAGTAGATCTCCACAACCCGTCAGCATTTTCTCCCAGTGGATGTTATAAATACATAACAACCGTTTCCACACGTAGCGCCCGTCCACCATCTTTTCTTTAGTTCAATTTCATGGGACTGAGCACAAGGGGTTTCCATAAACATCTAAAAGGACAACTACCCTGTCAAAAATGGAACATTTTTTTTAAATGCAAAGTACCTGGGCATAGGGAGGTGGATTATCCCTACCTCCCAATATCGTTTAGTTGACAGTACAGTGTCTGCCAGCGTTAGTTGTCCAGGACTTTCCTGTATTAAAAAGATAGTGCTGAAGCACTGGGAAAGCGGCAGAAGCAGTTTTCTTTGTACTGGTGACCCTCTGGAAATGATATGGAGGTAGGAATTACCCCAGTCCTACTCCATACCACAGGTACTTTAATGGCACTATAGTTGTTCTTTAAATGAAAAGTAATGGTTTTTAGGCTAATGGTAAACAGATTGGTGTGTACGGTTATCGATGTATTTCTGTATGTCATAGTTATAATATATATATACTGTATGGTACATAGTATTGTGGTTTGGTAAGATGTATTTCTGTATGGATAGTGATATATATATATATAATGTCTGGTACACAGGATGTGTGTTTGGTTATAGATGTATTTATGTATGTATATTTTTATATATATATATACTGTATGGTACATAGTATGTGTGTTTGGTATCGATTGTAGTTGTATGTATATTTATATATATATTATATACTGTATGGGTACATAGTATTGTGTGTATGGTATAAGATGTATTTCTGTATGTATTTTATAGATATATATATATACTGTATGGACATAGGATGTGTGTTTGGTATAGATGTATTTCTGTATGTATATTTAGTCTATATATACTGTATGGTACATAGTATTGTGTGTGTTGGGATTGATGTATTTTCTGTATGTATTATTTATATATATATAATATCTACTGTATGGTACAGAGGATTGTGTGTTGGTATAGATGAATTGTCTGTATTATATCTATATATATATATATACTGTATGGTACCATAGTATGTGGTGGTTTGGTATAGAGTATTTACGTGTATGTATATTTATATATATATATATATATACTGTATGGGACATAGTATTGGGTGTTTGGTGATAGATGTATTTCCTGTAGTATATTATATTAATATACTGTATGGTTACATAGTATTGGGTGTGTTGGGTTATGATGTATTTTTCTGTTTGTAGAATTATATATCTTAATTTATATATGTATGGTACATAGTAGTGGGTGTTGGTTATTTATAGATTGTATTTGCTGTATGTATATTTATGATATTATATATACTGTAGGGTAAATTGTATTGTGTGTGTTGGGTATTGATTGTTATTTTCTGTATGTAATTTATATATCTATATATATATATACTGAGGTTACATAGATTGTGTGTTGTATAGATGTATTCTGTATGTATATTTATAGTATATATATACTGTACTGGTTAATATATTGTGTGTTTTGTATAGATTGATTTCTGTATGTATATTTATCTATATATATATA
>JAACNH010000018.1:731323-780424 GCA_019447015.1 Hymenochirus boettgeri
TAGTATAGTATAGTACAGTATAGTACAGAATAGTACAGTATAGTATAGTACAGTATAGTACAGGATAGTATACTATAGTATAGTATAGTACAGAACAGTACAGTATAGTATTGTATAGAATAGTATAGTACAGTATAGTACAGTACAGTATAGTATTGTATAGTATAGTACGGTACAGTATAGTATAGTATAGTACAGTATAGTACAGAATAGTACAGTATAGTATAATATAGTACAGTATAGTACAGGATAGTATAGTATAGTACAGTATAGTACAGTATAGTCTAGTATAGTACAGTATAGTACAGTATAGTGTATAGTATAGTATAGTAAAGTATAGTGTATAGTATAGTACAGTACAGTATAGTATAGTATAGTACAGTATAGTACAGTATAGTATAGTATAGTACAGTATAGTACAGTATAGTATAGTATAGTACAGTATAGTAAAGTATAGTGTATAGTATAGTACAGTACAGTATAGTACAGTATAGTACAGTATAGTATAGTACAGTATAGTACAGTACAGTATAGTATTGTATAGTACAGTATAGTATTGTATAGTACAGTATAGTATAGTATAGTATAGTACAGTACAGTATAGTATAGTACAGTATAGTATAGTATAGTACAGTACAGGATAGTACAGTATAGTACAGTATAGTACAGTATAGTATAGTATAGTATAGTATAGTACAGTATAGTATAGTACAGTATAGTATAGTATAGTACAGTATAGTACAGTACAGTATAGTATAGTACAGTATAGTACAGTATAGTAAAGAACAGTATAGTATAGTAAAGTATATAGTATAGTACAGTGTAGTATAGTATAGTACAGTATAGTACAATATAGTACAGAATAGTACACAATCACAGTATTAGATATATAAATAAACATACAGAATACATTCAATGACCCAACACACACAATTACTATGTACCATAAAGTATATAATATATATATCAAATATAATACAGAAAATACATCATTAACCACAACAACAATATAGGTACCATAAGTTATTATATATATATAAATATACATACAGAAAATATCCAGTATACCCAAACACTACAATACATACTACTGTGATACCAATCAGCTATATAGGGACTATATCAAAATACATACAGAAAACTACATCAATACCAACACACAATACTATGTACCATTACAGAATTAGTTATATATACATGAATAATTATACCAACCAAATATACAATACAGTGTTTATATAAATTACATAAGAATATACATCAATACCCAAAAACACAATACTATGTAACCATTTACAGTATATATAAATAAAATATACATACAGAAAATCATCAAATACCCAAAACACACAATTACTATGTACCATCAGTATATAATATATAACTAACTACAGAAATACATCATATACCAACACACATCTACTATGTACCATTACAGTATAATATATATATAAAATACATACAGAAAATACATCATACCAAACACACCAATACTATGTACCATACAGTTAATATATATATATAAAGATACATACAGAAAAATACCAATACCCAACACACAATACATGTAACCAACAGTATATATAATATAAAATATACATACAGAAAATTAACACAATACAGTACAAATGATATATACTATAACAGACAACCTAACCCAACACACAATACTATGTACCATACAGTATATATATATATAAATATACATACAGAAATACATCAATACCCAACACACACAATACTATGTACCATACAGTATATATATATATAAATATACATACAGAAAATACATCAATACCCAAACACACAATACATATGTACCAGTCAGTATATATTATATATTATAAATAGAATACCGAAATACACTATATACCAACACACAATACATATGTACCATACAGTATAATATATATAAAATATACATACAGAAAAATACCATCAATTACCCAACACAATACTATGTACCATACCAGTATATATACTAGTCATAAATATACATACAGAAAAATACATCAATGAACCAACACCACAATACTATGTACCATACAGTATATATTATATTATAAAGATACATCAGAGAATACATCTATACCAAACAACAATTACTATGCTACATAAGAGTATATTATATATATAAATATACATACAGACAATACATCATAACCAAAACACACAATTCCTATGTACCATACAGTATAGATTATATATATATAATATACATAACAGACATAATCCAATACCCAAAACACACCAATACTATGTACCATACAGTATATATATAGGATAATATACATACAGAAATAAATCATACCAAACACACACAACTATGTACCCATAACAGTAGATATATATATATACATATAATACAGAAATACATCAATACCAACACACACAATACTATGTACCACAGTAGTATATATATAAATATACATACAGAAAACCATTCGATACCCCCCAAACACCAATTATATGTACCATACAGTATATATATATATATTAAATATACATACAGAAACATCATATACCAAACACCACAATTACTATGTTACCATACCAGTATATATATATATATAAAATACAGTACAGAAATAATCTATACCAACACACAATCATATGTCCATACAGTATAATATATATATATATAAAATATACATACAGAAAATACATCAATACCCAACAACCACACAATACTATGTACCATTACAGTATATATATATATAAAATATACATACAGAATACTCTATACCAAACACACAATACATATGTTACCACATTAGTATATAGATATTAAATATACATTACAGAAAATACATCAATACCCAACACAAACAAACTAGTACCATACAGGGTATATATATATATAAATTACATACAGAAATACATCTATACCAAACACACAATACTATGTACAATACAGTATATATATTTACTATATATATAAATATACATACAGAAACACATCTATACCAAAAACCAATACTACTGGTACCATACAGTATATATGATATAAATAAATATAACATACAGAAATTCATTATGACCAAACAACAATCCTATGTACCATACAGTATATATGATATATGATATATTAAATATACATACAGAAAATACATCATACCAACACACACAAGATATGTACCATACAGTATATATAATAAAATACATACAGAAATACATCTATACAAACACACAATACTATGTACCATACAGTAATATATATATATATTATAAATATAACATACAGAAATACATCTACCAAACACACAAATATATGTACCATACAGTATATATATTATATAATATACATTACAGAATACATCTATCACCAAACACACAATAATCATGTACCACTACAGTAATATATTATATAAAATACATACAGAAATACATCATATCACAAACACACAATCTGTGTACCATACAGTATATAGATATATATAAAATATACCATACAGAAATAATCGTTATTACCAAACACACAATACTATGGACCATACAGTATATATATATATATAAATATAATACAGAAATACATCTATACCGTACACAATCCTTGTTTACATTAGTTTAAAACCCATTATTTCATAAGGACAAATATAGTGCATGCTAAAGGACCTGTGAGTATGGAGTAGGATGGTAATTCCTACCTCCCAATATCATTTCAGAGAGGAATCAACAGTACAAAGAGAAACATGCTTCTGCCAGGCTTCCCCCAGTGCTCAGCACTATCTTTAATTACAGGAAAGTCATGGACACTAACCTGGCGACACGTACGTCGTCAACTAAAAGCGATATTGGGAGGTAGGGATCAATCCCACCTCCCAGAGCCAAGGTACTTTTCATTTAAAAAAAATGTTCATTTGACAGGGGTATATGTCCTTTTAGAGGTTTATGGAAACCATTGTGCTCAGTCTCCATGAGAATTGAACTAAACGAAGAGGTGGACGTGGCGCTACGTGTGATGAAACGTTTGTTATTATTTAGTAACATCCACTGGGGGAAAAATGCTGACGCGTGTGAGATCTACTAGTACAAATGGTGCTGCAACAGTCCTGACAGGTCCGGGGTTGGTAAATTGGAACAGTGCGGACAGTGCTGATTTGGGAAAGATTTAAAGTAGAACCAAGGCCCCTTAGCAGTGACCATCTGGTCATTCCTGCCAATCCAACTGGTCAACAGGCAGAATTCATGGAACGCAATGTACCTATTTTGGATGAGAAGACACAGCAATGTGACCTGATGGAGATGGACAGATTTCTCCTCACGGGACACGGTGTCTCCAAGTTTGGGGAAAAGTCAACTTAGGGCATGGAGAGAGCGGCCATGTTCAAATGCTTTGTTTGAGGCGTAAAGTAAAAAACTGGAAGTAGGGGTTACCCTTCAATGTAACGTACGTTGTAACGTACACATGGGTCCGGCGGTCCTGGAGGTGGAGGTGGCTTCCTACCTCCTGTAATATATCATTCTGTTATTTAAATTGGTGTTTAGGGCACAGTGTAACACAGTGTTAAATAACGGGTTCAGTGCCTGTAACATATGAACCCTATTACTATCCCACATTGCATGGGATCTCCCCTTTAGAAGGTGTTGGTTATTTATAAGGCTCCAACCACCTCACACTGGGTCAAGGTCAGTTCATGACATTGTATCCTTGGGATGGGTGCCAGAGACAGGGATATGGCCAATCGAGGGTCAGGCCAGCGCCACTTCTAAAACCAACTATTAAAACTCCAGCTTGTTATCACCATAAACACTGACCCCGTCTGGGATCCACATTGAAGGTACGGGGGGAGGACAATGGATGAAGATCTAATCCTAAGGAAATGTGTTTGTCCTTTAATCCTCTTCCCTGCCTGTCATTGCAACTCTATGGGGATCCCATATAATCATCATCTTACAGTCCTATCTGTTCCCAATCCTTCTACACACCCAAAACAGTGGACAGGCACAGGGTTTACCGGTCCCACTCTCTGTTCCCCAGAACCTATTGTATTACAAAAGGAAAATGTTTGGGATCCATTGGAAAACCAGCCAGATCCACAGCGGGTAGCCGGTGGGTACCAAGTGCAGGACCATACCCCACCTTATAGCCCAGCACACCCCACCCTACGACACTGCTTAATAAACAGGAGGAGCATCTAAAGCTGGGTTCACATGGTCTTGGATGACTGGAGTAGGCAGAACGTGTTACCACTCACCCTGAACCCAATAACAGATTATTATCCAACCAAACACATCCTACTGTCCCCATATAGAGAAATCACCCCAACCAAATGTGTGTACATATAATATAGACACAATAACACAAATGAAAATGGTTTGTGTGAACACTTCAAATGGATCTAATGGAAAAGTTTGTGGTTTCAAAAAGCACAAAAAATGTGCATATTGTGACAGAGCTAAAGGGGGAACAAGATTCAGTAAGATGGTCACCCACTGCCCCAATATTGGGTTAATTCAATGTGCATGGTGGGGTATCCTAATCCACTGCCAATAACCTAACGTAAGATACTCCATGTTTAGAGCATCTCCCAGTGGGAATCCGACTATTCTGTGTCAATCCCTGACAGTATTCATATATTACATTGTAACACCTAATTGAGCACTTGTATATGTTTATGGTCCCTGTTACTATAGTGGTTTGTTTAAGGTGTGTGGTTGGGACTGCAATAAAGGGTCTAAAACTTATCATTAAAATGGTGCTAATTTGCCCTAACCAATCAGTTTCAAATGTTCCATAAGTTCGGATGGTTGGGGCAAAATTAGCAACCCATTTTAAACGATAAGGAACTTTTATTGAATCTCCCTGTAGTTTAAGTATTTGAGGTTGAATAAAGACATACGTCCATCCAGTCCAAACCATCTAGCAAATCCTCATTTCCTGTCTAAACTGTTAGTATAGTATAGTACAGTATATAGTACAGTATAGTATAGTATAGTATAGTACAGAGTATAGTTTAGTACAGTTATAGTACAGACAGTATAGTACAGTACAGTACAGTTATAGGTTTAGTACAGTTATAGTATAGTATTTGAGGTTGAATAAAGACATCGTCCATCCAGTCCAACCCATCTAGCAATATCCTCATTTCCTGTCTAACTGTTAGTATAGTATAGTACAGTATATGTAGTATAGTATAGTACAGTATTACAGTTATAGTATAGTATAGTACAGTTATAGTTATAGTAGAGTACAGTATAGTATAGTACGTATGTACAGTATAGTATAGTACGTACAGTATAGTACAGTATTAGTATAGTATAGTACAGTATAGCTTATAGTATAGTTACCGTATAGTATAGTACAGTACAGTATAGTATAGTACAGTATATAAGTATAGGATAGTAAGAATAGTATAGTACAGTTACAGTATTGTATAGTACAGTATAGTATAGTAGTACAGTATAGTACAGTAAGTATAGTATGTACAGTTAGATAGATAGTACGATAGTATAGTAGTACAGTAAGTATAGAGCAGTATAGATAGTACAGTATAGTACAGTATAGATAGTACAGTTACAGTACAGATAGTATTAGTACGTATAGATAGTATTTGAGGTTGAATAAAGACATACGTCATCCAGTCCCAACCCATCTAGCAATATCCTCATTTCCTGTCTAACTGTTAGTATAGTTAGGACAGATATAGTACAGATAGTATAGTACAGTAAGTACAGTTTATAGTTATAGTATAGTACACAGTATAGTATAGTATAGTACAGTATAGTATAGTATAGTACAGTATAGTATAGGATAGTAGTTTATCAGTCAGTACAGTATAGTACAGTATAGTATAGTATGAGGTTGAAATAAAGACATACGTCCATCCAGTCCAACCCATCTAGCAATTCCTCATTTCCTGCCTAATGTTAGTATAGTATAGTACAGTATATAGTACAGTACAGTATAGTATAGATATGTAAGTACAGTATAGTATAGTACAGTACAGTATAGTACAGTATAGTACAGTATAGTACAGTACAGTATAGTATAGTATAGTATAGTATTTGAGGTTGAATAAAGACATACGTCCATCCAGTCCAACCCATCTAGCAATATCCTCATTTCCGCCTAACTGTTAGTATAGTATAGTACAGTATATAGTACAGTACAGTATAGTATAGTATAGTATAGTACAGTATAGTATAGTACAGTACAGTATAGTACAGTATAGTACAGTACAGTATAGTACAGTATAGTATAGTATTTGAGGTTGAATAAAGACATACGTCCATCCAGTCCAACCCATCTAGCAATATCCTCATTTCCTGTAACTGTTAGTATAGTATAGTACAGTAATATTACAGTTACAGTATAGAATAGTATAGTATAGTACATAAGTTATCAAAAGTTAGTACAGTATAGTACAGTATAGTACAGTATAGTACAGTACAGTATAGTACAGTATAGTATAGTATTTGAGGTTGAATAAAGACATACGTCCATCCAGTCCAACCCATCTAGCAATATCCTCATTTCCTGCCTAACGGTTAGTATAGTATAGTACAGTATATAGTACAGTACAGTATAGTATAGTATAGTATAGTATAGTACAGTATAGTATAGTACAGTACAGTATAGTACAGTATAGTACAGTATAGTACAGTACAGTATAGTACAGTATAGTATAGTATTTGAGGTGGAATAATGACATACGTCCATCCAGTCCAACCCATCTAGCAATATCCTCATTTCCTGTCTAACTGTAAGTATAGTATAGTACAGTATATAGTACAGTACAGTATAGTATAGTATAGTATAGTACAGTATAGTGTTGTACAGTATAGAATAGTATAGTATTTGAGGTTGAATAAAGACATACGTCCATCCAGTCCAACAGTATAGTACAGTATAGTACAGTACAGTATTGTACAGTATAGTATAGTACAGTACAGTATAGTACAGTATAGTATAGTACAGTACAGTATAGTACAGTACAGTATAGTATAGTACAGTATAGTATAGTACAATATAGTACAGTATGGTATAGTACAGTATAGTACAGTATAGTATAATACAGTATAGTATAGTAGTGTACAGTATAGTATAGTACAGTACAGTACAGTACAGTACAGTATAGTACAGTATAGTATAGTACAGTATAGTATAGTACAGTATAGTATAGTACAGTACAGTATAGTACAGTATAGTACAGTATAGTACAGTATAGTATAGTACAGTATAGTACAGTATAGTACAGTACAGTACAGTACAGTACAGTACCATATAGTATAGTATAGTACAGTACAGTATAGTACAGTATAGTATAGTATAGTACAATATAGTATAGTACAGTACAGTATAGTACAGTATAGTACAGTACAGTATAGTACAGTACAGTATATTATAGTACAGTATAGTACAGTACAGTATAGTACAGTATAGTACAGTACAGTACAGTATAGTACAGTACAGTACAGTATAGTACAGTATAGTACAGTACAGTATAGTATAATACAGTATAATATAGTATAGTATAGTACAGTACAGTACAGTACAGTATAGTACAGTACAGTATAGTATAGTATAGTACAGTATAGTATAATACAGTATAGTATAGTACAGTGTACAGTACAGTATAGTACAGTACAGTATAGTACAGTACAGTATAGTATAGTACAGTATAGTATAGTACAGTACAGTATAGTATAGTACAGTACAGTACAGTTTAGTACAGTACAGTATAGTACAGTACAGTATAGTATAGTACTGTACAGTACAGTATAGTACAATATAGTACAGTATGGTATAGTACAGTACAGTATAGTATAGTACAGTATAGTATAATACAGTATAGTATAGTACAGTGTACAGTACAGTATAGTACAGTACAGTACAGTATAGTACAGTACAGTATAGTATAGTACAGTATAGTATAGTACAGTATAGTACAGTACAGTACAGTATAGTACAGTACAGTACAGTACAGTATAGATTAAGCTCTTGTGTTAAAAACCTTGATATAAATTAATGCTCCAAAACCTATTTATGCTGTGACAATGAGGCTGAATGATTGAAAAGTTAACGACCTGCTTTGTTTCTGGCTAAGACACTCCAAATCTCTGCTCGGGCCAGGCTTCAAGGCCAGGGGGCTAACAATATACAGAAGGGGTTATTAACAAACATCCAGGGCGCCCTTCCTGTCCCACTGGAATGAGAACATGCAATACACAATTATACGTCAACCAAAATAGATGAATCACTGGGGTTCTCAATAAAAGCGACTGGAAAGCTGTGCAATCTTTGCGGAAGTTTTTTTCGCTTTTTGCTGCTGCAAATATCTGTTCGTGTGTGCGGAACATTGTATGATCTGCTGGTGAATAAGGGAAGTGTCTCTTCCCTGTACAGTAATTGCCTACGGAGTCATGCGAGTTTACCTGGTTCTCTCTGAAAGGATAGAAGGAATGGGCAATTGGAATTTGCTTGTGTGTGTCTTTCTATACGTATTTGTATTTCTGCTGCCAGGTTTGTTGAGGCTGGTGGATTGTGCTGTAGGGGTACTTTATAATATTGCGTGTAGGGGTTACGCATATAATTACTGGGACTATAGAATCCCATCCAGTCCAGTTGGGCTATTACTCTCCTGGAGCTGTGTATTAAGTCACTGATTGGGGTCTGCAGTGTACTACAAGGGGATTGTGTTGAACCACCAAATGGCATCTCATGTAAGTAGCAGGAGGTCAATCGGTGCGGTATTACTATGGCTTCTTCTGGAACTCATCTACAGTAGCGTTAGAGCTTTTGTTTAGACTTGTTTTAATATGGTGTGAAATTGAACTATTGTAGGGATTTTATTAACTATTCACATGAAAGTCGGAAATATTTCATTCTTTTTATATCTGTATCACAAGGGCTCATTCCATATTTGTTATATTCCGGCATTTAGTCTCTAAAAAACATTTGGACTGGAGAATGAAGTATGAAAGGAGACTTAAAGGACGTTTGTCTATTAGATTGCAGTTTCAAGTAGAAATCGCCCACTATAGTCATATGGAAACACAAGAAATAGTTAATGTTACATGTTTAAAGGGTAGAGTTGGTCTCGCTATATACAAGTGTATACCTTTCAAACAAGCCTAGGATAATTCTTCTAGCTTCTCTTTGGATCTATTTTTATAGGCCCTGTAACATTACACTCTTAGGCTGTAAAATTAACACTACTTGTCTGTCCTGCCTGTCTGAATCTTGACAGCCGCATGAGTCCTTTGTATAAACCGATCACCACCAAAATGAATCATTTCTAAAGCAAGTTACAGCTAAGAACCCTTATTCTAAAGCTGACAGCAGCTACAAAAGCATGATTTGGAGTCATTTTAAAGTGGTGTCCTTTTATAATAGTTTCCCTTATTGTCATGTTTGACTAATCCGGTGCGAATGACTCTCTATTTCCCTTGGGGACAGAGGGCGGCTCCTCATGCAAGTTTTCTGTGACAGAACCCGTCCACCTATGTCTTTTCTATTTCTAGTCCATGAATGTTCCCAGTCCCAGAGACTGGAACGTTTGACTTTCAGTCAGCTGAAGACCTCTGCCCTAAGGATGTGGCTGGGTCAGAAGGTGAATCCAAGACCTGATACATGGGATGCCGTACTGACCGTGGGGTAACTTATGAAGGTAAATATCTTTTCAAAAAGAACAAAGTGTAAGCTAAAATATGAAGGTACCCCTGCCCTTTCGTCCAAACATGCCTTTAAACATCACAGATTGGTGGGATATTCATTGTGAATGGGAACCTATCTCCTAGATTTAAGCTGCAATATTTATTTAAGGACCTAAGCCTCAAAACAACACTCTTTCAGAAGCAGGCACATTAATATAAAGCGTACGTTCCTGTCTCACCTTTCATCTGGTTGCTGAAAAATGTTACTTTCTAACATGAGGTTTGTGTCTTATTTTCCCCGTGTGTTCCAGTAAACACATTGTGGTCACTACCATTATGTTCTTTACCATTGCTCAGTTCTAAGATACTGCAGGTAACTTGTACAGTTGGTCACACCCACTAGTAGCGTCATCCAATCATTTTACAGGACATATTAGCAAGGGAGATGTTATTGAGTCAGGGTGTGGCCAACACTGAACACACACACATTTATTTCATCAGTTTCGTCGGGTGTTATATGTACTTTATGTATTTACTATGGGGAGATTTACAGTTTTATTGGGTTTTTAGAGGGAATTTTAAAGACTTCTGAGTGTTAAATTGTGGGTTTTAAGTTCGCCCTAGCCCTTTGCAAATATTAGTTTCTAATTATTTTAAACGAATCAGGGATTCAGGCGACTGATGATAGTTTTTGCCCTTTAGGTCCTTTTCATGAAATGCATGGATTTTTCTCTCTCTGGGTTTCTTTTTTAATTTTTTTTATACATTTAACATTCGGCAACGGAAGATGTTTACCTCTTCCCCAGAGTTTTGCTGTCAGCCTTGTTTATTTTATACTCCAGCTGCGACAAATAAAGGCTGGAGTGAGCTTGAATGTAGGGTCAGCGTACAGAGCCGACTTGCTGATATTTTAATTAAACGAAGGGCTTTTAAGCCCAAGGAGCTGACTTATATTTTTTTTGTCTTTTCTCTGGATCTCACTGTTCAGATTGTCAATATTCATTAAAGGGTTCTACGAGCTACGATAGCTTGTTTAATGGCGATAATGTACCCAAACGACGGTGGAGAAAGTAGATTATTTAATATCAGTGGCTAGTTTAGATACCGCATACACAGAGTATGGGGGGAGTTCTTGTGACAGCAGAAACAATTGAACATGCAGTGTTTGCCATCAACTACTATTTAAAGGTATGTCCACCACCCACCTAAGATAACTACTTTTGTGTTTCGTTTTATTGAAGAAACGGGAGGTAAAGTAGCTGGTGTCTTACCCCTGTTTCTTCAATAAACCTGCAGAACCAGGAACAAAGGTAGAACTTACCCAGTCCACGCTGGCTCTGACACTTCCTCTGACAGGTCCTGACGACTTTTTACTCTATCGCAGCTCATCACTCACTCACATGTCAGAAAATCAGAGGAGGAGCGTGAGACTGGGTAGAGTTTCTTACCTTCGTCCCCGCTCCTGCAGGTTTGTTTATTGAAGAACATGAGGTAAGACACAGATCCTTTCCTCCCGTTCTTCAATAAAACTGAAACCCCAAAGTAGTTTTTGTTAGGTGGACATACCCTTCAATATGCGAATGTATGAACGATTATGTCATTCATTTCTCATTATGCAATAGTGTTCTCCGAAAAGGGAAAGAAAGAGACCTTGTGACACAATAGAACATTTTTTCTAGTACATCTATTGATGAACCATAAGCTTTGGATTCCTTCGTTACGAGGTTGAAGCTAATGTCAGTTTGTGCTAATCGTCGCTTCCTTAAAATCCTTGACTTTTTTTTTTTAGCTGGAGATTTACTGGAAGTGTTTAAACAATACCCGCTTTCCTCTAATTGAAAAATCTCCTACCCAGGGATCCATCGAAGGATATAAAGCCGTTCGTGTTTATGCAGAAGTTTTCTGGCAGCGTCTTGGCCTGCCTTGTAGCTTCCAAGATGTAGAAATAATTATTTGTTCATACCATAATGAAATTCACACAAGCAAGGATTTTTATATTTTGGTCCATTTTTATACTTAAGGGAAAAAGAAAAATGATTTATGTAGGAAACATTCAGTGTGACAGGAACGAAACCTTGTTCTTGTAAACAATCGTCACATTAAAAAACAATCAAAATGGAGGTGCCCTTGGCTCAAAAGCAATATTCTTACAAAAGGACATGAGGATCCTGAACCAATCAACTTTGTAACCAGTACTAAGGGAGGACTATGTTTAAGGGGAAAGTATAAATTAAGGGAGAGACTATTTTAGGGGGTTAAAATCTTAAGGGAGGACATGTAGGGAGGACTATGTTAAGGGAGACTATGTTTAAGGGAAAGTATACTTAGGAGACTATTTTAAGGGGTTAAAAATCTTAAGGGAGGACTATGTTAAGGGAGGACTATGTTAAGGGAGGACTATGTTAAGGGAGGACTATGTTAAGGGAGGACTATGTTAAGGGAGGACTTATGTTAAGGGAGGACTTATGTTAAGGGAGGACTATGTTAAGGGAGGACTATTTTAAGGGAGGCCTTGTTCCGGAGGACTTATGTTAAGGGAGGACTATGTTTAATGGAGGACTTATGTTAACGGCGGACCTATGTTACTGACAGGACTATGTTAAGGGAGACGTATGTTTAACGGAGGACTATTTTAAGGGAGGCCTATGTTTAAGGAGGACTTATGTTTAAGTGAGGACTTATGGTTAAGGGAGGAACTAATGTTTTAAGGGAGACTATTTTAAGGGAGACTTATTAGGGAGGACTATTTAATGATGACTATGTTAAGGGAGGCTATGTTTAAGGGAGGACTATTTAAGGGGAGACTATGTTAAGAGGACATGTTAAGGGAGGACTATGTAAGGGGGACTATTTAAGGAGATGACTTTGTTAAGGGATTGACTATGTTTACGTGAAACTGTGTAAGGGAGGACTATGTTAGTGAGAACTATGTTAAGGGAGGACTTATGTTAAGAAGTGAGATCTATGTCAAGATAACTATGTTAAGGAGAACTATTTTAAGGGGAAACTATGTAAGGGAGGACTATGTTTAAGGGATGACTAGGTTAAGGGAGGACTATGTTAAGGAGGAACTATGTTAGGGAGGACTATTTAAGGATAACTATTTTAAGGGGAAAACTATGTTAAGGGAGGACTATGTTAAGGTGATACTATGTTAAGGGAGGACTATGTTAAGGGGACTAATGTTAAGTGGGACTATGTTAAGGGAGACTATGTTAAGTGAGAACTATGTTAAGGGAGGACTATGTTAAGTGAGAACTATGTTAAGGGAGGACTTATGTTAAGTGAGATCTATGATAAAGGAGAACTATGTTAAGGGATAACGAGTTAAGGGGAAATCATGTTAAGGAGGACTATGTTAAGGGAGGACGAATGTTATGGAGGACTATGTTAAGGGAGGACTATTTTTAGGGAGGACTATGTTAGCGAGGACTTATTTAAGTGAAGATCTATGATAAAGCGGAGAACTATGTTAAGGAGAACTATGTTTAAGGGGAAAACTCTGTTTAAAGGGAGGACTAATGTTAATGGAGGAAACTATGTTAAGGAGACTATGTTAAAGGACTATGTACGCGGAGACTCTGTTAAGGAGGACTATTTTCAATGGATGACTATGTTAAGTGGAGGACTATGTTAATGGAGGACTATGTTTCAGTGAAACTATGTAAGGGACTATGTTATGGAGGACTATGTTAAGGAGGACTATGTTTAAGGTAGGAACTATGTTACGGGAGGACTATGTTAGGCTGACTATGTTTCGGGATGACTATGTTAAGGGAGGACTATGTTAAGGGAGGACTTGTTAAGTGAGAACTGTAAGGGAGGACTATGTTAAGTGAGAACTATGTTAAGGGATGACTTATTTTAAGTGAGATCTTGATAAAGGAGAACATGTTAAGGGAGAACTATGTTAAGGGGAAACTATGTTAAGGGAGGACTATGTTTAAGGGAGGACTATGTAAGGGAGGACTATGTTGGGAGGACTATGTTAAGGGAGGACTATGTTAAGGGAGGACTATGTTAAGGGAGGACTTCTGTTAAGTGAGATCTATGAGAAAGGAGAACTATGTTAAGGGAGAACTATGTTAAGGGGAACATGTTAAGGGAGGACTATGTTAAGGGAGGGACTATGTTAAGGGAGGACTATGTTAAGGGAGGACTATGTTAGGGAGGACTATGTTAAGGGAGGACTATGTAGGGGAACTCTGTTTAGGAGGACTAGTTTAAGGGAGGACTATGTTAAGGGAGGACATGGTTAATAGGGAGGACTATGTTATGGGAGGACTCTGTTAAGGGAGGACTTGTTAAGGGAGGACTATGTTATTTGAGGACTAGTTATGGAGGACTATATAAAGGGGAACTATTTAAGTGAGAACTATACTAAAGGGAACGATGTTAAGGAGAACTCTCCTGTGGGATATTGTGGCAAGATTTTTGGCTAAAATAGTATTTTTTTTTTAATGAATTTCATTGACCCTTTAAAATGCTGGTTCCTTGGCAGTGTTGCTCATTGGGTTTAATGGCAAATTTTTCTACCAAATTAATATCAAAACGTGAAAATCTTTAAAACCAACTGCTGAAATATTGGGTGATTCAGTGTTTGGTTCAGATCCTACAATATTCACGGATCTAGAGATCGGGGTGTGGCCAGTCACTGTTGGTAACATTTAATGCCTATTTACGTAATTGCTGTTTTTACAGTTTTATTGGGTGTTTGGAGTATGTATGTTCATATTCTGGAGTGTAAAACATTGTTTTTAGTTCTCCTTTAATGTTTGTTATTGCTTTATAATTGCCCCTAACAGTACCCACTTTTTCCCCCTAGCTGGGACTGTTGCAAGAAGTTGGTCTTCCTTTGGCCAGGTCCAGACTTGGGACTTTGCAGCTTTGATATGGTGTAATCTTTGGGTAAACCCAATGCTGATACCTATTTGGTTAAAATGCCTCCAACCTGGATACTGAAATGGGAGAAGATGTATCTGGGTCGACTGTAATTGGACCTTTTGGTGTCTTTCCTAATATTCAGCAAAAGTTGTAAAGGGACTTATCAATGAAACTCAGGATTCCTGGATATCATGGGTACGTTCTATTGAGATTTGCCACGATCTGTCCAATCAGGACATCTGTACATGATCTAGGACAATCCTGAATAAATGAACAGATGGGATGAATGGATTGCAATGAATGTTATGAATAGGAACCAGGAATTCTCTGATGATTAACTAAAGGCAAGTGTCATTTGTCTCCGATCACTATAGTTTCATGGGCTGACTGCAGTCCCTAATGGACGCCTTAGTGTTCTGCAAGCTAAATTGGGTATTTTTCAGTGATCAACCTTGTGAGTCTTTTGTTAAGGACCTGAAGATTTGCTGGAATTGGGAATTAATTTGAAGGCAGACGTTGAGATCTCTATAAAGGCCACCGCTCACTTTGCTTCTCAACCCTCATTCGCATTGTAGCTGTAGAGACGTTAACGTGGACCGCGTGCGTTTGCCATTCAACATAGCAATTCTTTGATTTTTTATAGAACTATTGATTTTTTAAACTCTACTTGTTTTTCTTTTCAATAGGCAATGAGAGCCTCCCAATATATAATTCGAATTCCCATTTACTTTTAGTGTCCTCGTCGTAGCCTTTAACTTAATGGAGAGACGGCCCTACTATCATATAGATGGCCCTTTCAAAGGTCTCTAACCAGCAAAGAACTCATTTGTACTTGGTGCACTCTGGGGTTTCTTTCGTTCTAGAATTTTTCTCACTTTGCTTTTTTTATTGTTCAAGGGACACTATACTGAAATTGACTTTGCCTCATCTTATCTCTAATTGAATACATGTAAGTAGCACTTACTCTGATTGCATGTGTTGCTGCATGCCCTTCAATCCCGCAGACACACATTTTGTTTAGGAGCAGTATTCTTGCCTCCCTCTTTTAACCACTCTCCCAACCTTCCATCGACCTGACCTTTTTCCCACAAGCCACTGTCAAGCTGCACGCACCAGCATTCCACCTGGTCAAATTTGCTGTCACCATTCCAGTACAGTAAAACTACTCACAAAGAAATAGTTTTTTTGAGAGGCAAGGGAACCTGATTGACAGCTGAAATATAAGAATTTTAGATTGGAAGTCTAAAGAAATAGGGGACAGATCACAAAAAAAAAATGATCAGTGGTGGTTGGGGAAGAATATAGTTTCCAGTTATGGTCAATTTAAAATAACCCTATTTTTCGGTATAGATGCCCTTTAAAGAGAACGCAAAACTTTTTTTTTATTAATTTATTCATAATCCAAATCATGAGAATATCTAAAGTAAAGTTAACTTTTTGTATATGTGTGGCAACTGCACTAGTCTGAATGTACTCTGAACGAGTCAGTTGATTTTTTAGCACAAAACCACATACATAGGACCCAACTGCCAGTAAAAGAGTCTGGCACCCTAACATCCAGTAAAAGGTCTGGGCAAACCCCTACCTGCCAGTAAAAGAGTCTGCACCCCTAACTGCCATTAAAGAGGTCTGGGGGGCACCCCGACCTGCCAGTAAAAGGTCTGGGCACCCCTAACTGCCCAGTAAAAGAGGTCTGGCCTGGTCACCCCTAACTGGCCATAAAAGAGGTCTGGGCACCCCTAACTGCCGTAAAAAGAGGTCTTGGCAACCCCTAACTGCCAGTAAAAGAGGTCTGGGCACCCCTAACTGCCAGTAAAAGAACGAGGTCTGGGCAACCCTAACTGACCTGGCCATTAAGACGGTCTGGGCACCCATAACTCCCGTAAAGAGGTCGGGGCACCCCTACTGCCAGTTAAAGAGGTCTGGGCACCCCTAACTGCATTAAAAGAGGTCTGGGGCACCTCCCCCCCCCTAACTAACTGCCAGTAAAAGAGTTCTGGGCACCCCTACCGCCAGTAAAGAGTCTGGGCACCCCTACTGAACTAACTGCCTTAAAATAGGTCTGGGCACCCTAAACTGCCAGTAAAGAGGTCCTGGGCACCCCTAACCGCCAGTAAAAGAGGTCTGTTCACCCTACCATAACCGCCAGTAAAGAGGTCTGGGCACCCTAACTTCCAGTAAAGAGGTCTGGGCACCCCTAACTTCCAGTAAAGATCTGGTCACCCCTAACTGCCATTAAAAGAAGGTTTGGGCACCCCTAACCGCCAGTACAAAGAGGTCTGGGCACCCCTAACTGCCGTAAAAGAGGTCTGGGCAACCCCTAACCGCCAGTAAATAGTCTGGGCACCCCTAACTGACAACGTCTGTAGTTATTGTCCTGAGAAGTCCCAAGACCATTGGATGGCTACTAATTCTATCCTGCAGAGTTATGGTTAAAAATGTATTTCTTTAATGTTTTTTTGATTCAATAAAACGTTAACCCCCTAACTCCCCCCAATAAATCAATAATCCCACACTGCCCCTTAATTTTGAAACCTGGTGACTGGGAATTTCCCACAAAACATTAATCAGATGGTGTGTTCCATAAACGTTGGAACTGGAACTTGGATTATTTTTTTCCTTTTTGGTCATTATCGCAAATCCAATGCTGTCAGGTTCCAAACATTAATTAGATGGAAAATACTCAGTGATTTCTGTTCTAATAAAAACTTATAATTCAAACTGTAAAGGACCGGGGTAATATATTCAGAAACAACCATCGACCGCTCGATGAACTCTTGTTTATATTCACCAATAAAGAATGTCCACTTGGCGATTTTCTCCAAGAATCCTCAACAACTGGGCGGTAAGTTTTAACTCTCTCTTGGCCCACGGTCCGTTGTCTATTACGTTTTTAATGAGCACTGGAGCTGCTCATATGGTTTTATTTTTATTATTATATTTTTATTTTTTTGCAAAATATAAACCCCTGTAATGCATGTGATGTGAATCTGTTTGGTTGACTGTTACGTTTTTTTCCTTTTCCCTTCCCATTTATTTTCATATAATTCCCTGAAATTATAAAATAAGATTCTACCCATACTCAATTTACCCAGATGGGCACACTCTCCGGGCAAATATGGCTTCCCGGTATTTCATACTGGATTTGCCCTGGTGGTAAATCCCCAAAGAATTTACCCTACGCCACGTAGCCCCAGACATTGGCTGGTCTTAATGTGGAGATAAAAGGGGTGCAAAAAAAATTCCTCTATTAAATACATTTGCGCCGGTTGCCGGTGTCTTTTGTGAAATTGGTTTGGCACCAGTGCAATTAATGAGCTAAAACTTGTGCTAACCTTTTTCAATATAGGACGAGTTTAATCCCTATTTTTAGCACAGCACGTCTGGGTAAATCATGCCTATGTGGAATTTGATGGCTCGGACCGAAAAAAAAAAACATGGTTTTATTGGTGGCTCTTGGACTTGCCACCCAAGCCTGGTTTATTTTTTAGTTCTGCCATGAATTGTTCCAAGCCTTGCAAATCAACAGATCACGAAGTGAGAATCTTTCATGAGTCATTGTCATTGCCTTACAGATCCATTCATTGTGAAGGGAGGGTGTCATATATAACAGCCGGACACAGTAGCATTAAAAAGAGCCATGAGTTAGGCACTTGTCTGTATTTGTAAAACCCCCAATATGTAAAATAGCAATGCCATATGAGCGTTATTTTAATGACGTTGATGTAAACAATTATCATCATAGCTGCTTTATGACGTGGCAGTAAAATACGACTATTATCGCTTCATGACAATATAAAATAACATCGTACAGGATATTCAAAAAAATTTCTTGGGGGCCGATCCAATAGTTTTCTCTTGCGTCGCACTCATCGCCCCAGTTCCCCCCGCGATGCCGAAAACCCCCTTGCGAGATTTGTACATCGCGGGAATCTCTGCTGGTGAATTGCGCGGCCAACGCCTCCCTATTCAGCGCTGTAAAGTTTAATGCTACAATAGTAAGCACACATTACAAAGGGCTGCTTTTGCATCGCCTGCGACACGCTTTTTCCGACCATTCCTCGAAATGGCGCAGGCAACGAACTCATGTAAAACCCACCCTAAACCTATAATACATCGGACCGCGTCAGTTTTACACTGACTTGGGCATTTTGCACCCATATTTCATCGCCCCCCTTATCATTAAAAATGGTGCTTATTTAACAATTTGAAAGCTAACATCTGATTGGTTGGGGCAAAATTAAGCACATTTTAAAAAAAAAAAAAAAAAAAAAAAAAAAAAAACAAAAAAAAAAAAAAAAAAAAAAAACAAAAAAAAAAAAAAAAAAAAAAAAAAAAAAAAAAAAAAAAAAAAAAAAAGAAAAAAAAAAAAAAAAAAAAAAAAAAAAAAAAAAAAAAAAAAATAAAAAAAAAAAAAAAAAAAAAAAAAAAAAAAAAAAAAAAAAAAAAAAAAATTTAATCAGAACTTTTTATTGAATCTCCCCTTAGGGTGTTATTAGTAAACCCCCCACCCCGCGGGCATCAGAAACCTACGATACCACTGTATTTTTGTAAAACTAAGGGGGTTATTCAATAAAGTTTTAATCGTTTAAAATGGTGATAATTTTTGCCCCAACCATCAGAGTTAGCTTTCAAATGTTAAATAAGATCTTATTTGGTTGGGGAAAATTACCACCATTTTTTTTTTTTTTTTTTTTAAACGATCAGACTTTTTAGTGAATCTCCCTGTATGACCGCCCATACAATCCCATGGGGTAGTAGACTATACCACAATGGTAATTGTACAGGATTGTCGGGATCGAATTGTACAACCCGTGTTAAGTTAAACAATTTAATAACCTCCATGGTCAGAAATAACTGTATTAGTACATTTGTACCACACTTCATAATACACCCCACTGAATTTGTTATGTTTTGTCCCGACGACAGCGATATTCTGTTATATTAAGATGCGGTACCTCTCTCTTTCATACATTAGATCTATTTCTTTCCATGTAGTCTCCAAACAAACCCACAGTGCCACAGGATACAATCCGACTTGACCAGTTTGGATCACCCACAAAGTCCTTTCTACGACCCAGATGTGGCCGATCATCCCTGTAGCTCGCGTTGTCATGGAAAGGATTGCTAGAAAGGTCTATGGATAACACAACGTCTTCTCATATGTACATTGGAATCATTAGGTATAGACAATGTAACCATATTAAATGGGTAGGAGATTTGTGTCTGGATTTTGCTGTTTATAAAATTAGTTTTTCGATTTTCATGGCACTCATGACTTGCTGGATAAAAAATCCTCTTTATTAGTAGAAGTAAGCGCTGTAGCACCTGCTCCACTTCCTATTTTATAAGCATGTGTATTTACTCCAGAAAATACCATTTGGGCCTTACTTTCCTTTAAAACTGGGAATGCGTTAAGGTGTCATAGATTTGTAACTTAAAGTCTTTCTAATCTGCTTTGATATTAAAGGCAGAACATACCCGTAAGCTAAAATCAAATCTTGTTTTAAGGTTTGGCGTTTTGGTATTGAACGAATTGTTTACTCTCTACAGGGCGAACATTGCCAAACATTGTACCGTTGATAACATATCGCATGATATTGTGGCAGACCAGATCTTGTAAGGAAGAAAAGGAAGAAGGTATGTGTGTAGAACAATCCACATGGCTCCATGAGGTTGGGGGTGGAGCTAAGTATTATTATTATAATAACTGTTTGGCGGCCACCAATTACACTTTAAATTATTTTACGGTTGCCAGTGAAATGATTTTACTACTATATTTGCTGTAACTAATAAAGTGCCCCATACACAGATCAACCTTTCCTTTCTTTCTTTGGACTTGTTTATCTAATTTTTAAAATCAAATCACTAAAGGGTAGAGTTGTCTTTTAAGCAATTTGGATTATGATAATTATTAATTAACCTGATGCTATGCGAGAGTTAGAGCCCTTCAGTTTATATCATATTTTTGGCTGATTTGATGCCAACTTTCATGCCCAAAACCAATTTGGGCCAATTAGGGGACGTATGTGTTCTGTTCGGCGGTTGTTTTTGGCACCTTTTTCTGTCATTACTCACGCAAAGATGGGAACATGTATGTTCGACACAAGTTCCTTTCATTTTACGTCCTCTCGCATTAAGCACAGGAAAGACAATGTATCCGATCGGAGTTTTCCTCTTTCCTGGGTAATTCTCACACTGAGCATTCTCAGTCACTGACTATGAGAGGGTGCCTTTCTGTACTGATTTCTGTACAAAACCATTTTGTATCTTTTGGTGAAAACTCAGTCAGATAGACAAGATACCATATCGTTCAATGGACCATTTTTTTTTGTTAGTGGGCATTTTAGTGGTGGAGATCTCTTTTAGATGTCAACCAACTCAATAACTTAATAGAAAGGGAAAACACAACAAAACTCAGACAGTAGAGGTGCAAAGCTTAACCATGTTAATCCATTTAAAAAAATCAATCAGTTTAGCTTTTTTCACCAAGTTAGGGCAGTTTAGAAATATCATCTGATTGGTTGAATGGACAACTTTGCCCCTCCAATTGCATCATCCAATGAAGTTTATTTATTGTTGTTTATGTTTTTCTATTCATATACACCCAAGAACCGCATCTATTCCAACTGGTCCCCGCTGGTCTGCTTGCAGCTCAGCAACGTGCATAAGGGGTAAACGGCAGAGGCAGTCGCATGTTAAGGCTCGCTGGACCTCATGTTGCCTAAAATTCCTTCCTGACTCCAAGTGGCAATGGGAAATTTCCCTGGATCAACTCTACTTATGATCAATCCCAGTAACTGAGTAACATTCCTTGTTTGTGAGAACTCATCAGCTTTTATTAAACTGACCAATGAACCTGCCAACGTCCACTGGAAGACAGTTCCATAGCTTTACCGTTCTCACAGTGAAAACCCTTTCCCAACTCTACTTTATGTATCAATACCAGTAACTTGAGGGTATAGCTTATTGTGTGTACAGAACATTCCTTCTCTGTATATTTATATTTATACATATGGGTGGGAGCTGCCATATTGTTTCCCTTAGACAGTACAGTATGAGGGTATAGCTTATATGTCTGTACGAACATTCCTCTCTGTTATTTATATTTATACATGGGTGGGAGCTGCCATATGTTTCCCTTAGACAGTACGTAGGAGGTATGCTATTGTGTGACAGAACATTCCTTCTCTTATATTTATATTTAACATATGGGTGGGAGCTGCCATATTGTTTCCCTTAGACATACAGTATGAGGGTATAGCTTATGTGTATACAGAACTCCTTCTCTGTATATTTATATTTATACATAGTGTGGGAGCTGCCATATTGTTTCCCTTAGACAGTACAGTATGAGGGTATAGCTTATTGTGTGTACAGAACATTCCTTCTCTGTATATATATTTATACATAGGGGTGGGAGCTGCCATATTGTTTCCCTTAGACAGTACTATGAGGGTATAGCTTATTGTATGTACAGAACATTCCTTCTCTGTATATTTATATTTATACATAGGTGGGGACGGCCATATTGTTTCCCTTAGACAGTACAGTATGAGGGTATAGCTTTATTGTGTGTACAGAACATTCCTTCTCTGTATATTTATATTTATACATATTGGGGGAGCTGCCATATTGTTTCCTTAGACAGTACAGTATGAGGGTATGCTTATTGTATGTACAGAACATTCTTCTCTGTATATATTATTATACATAGGGTGGAGCTGCCATATTGTTTCCCTTAGACAGTACAGTATGGTATAGCTTATTGTGTGTACAGAACATCCTTCTCTGTATATTTATATTTATACATTGGTGGGAGCTGCCTATTTTTTCCTTAGACAGTACAGTATGAGGGTATAGCTTATGTGTGATACAGAACATTCCTTCCTTTAGATTTATTTATACATAGGGTGGGAGCTGCCATATGTTTTCCTTAGACAGTACAGTATGAGGGTATAGCTTATTGTGTGTACAGAACATTCCTTCTCTGTATATTTTATTTATACATATGGGTGGGAGCTGCCATTGTTTCCCTTAGACAGTACAGTATTAGGGATAGCTTATTTAGTGTACAGAACTTCCTTCTCTGTATATTTATTTTATACATATGGGTGGGAGCTGCCATATTGTTTCCCTTAGACAGTACAGTATGAGGGTATAGCTTATGTGTGTACAGAACATTCCTTCTCTGTATATTTAATTTTATACATATGGGTGGGAGCTGCCATATTGTTCCCTTAGACAGTACAGTATGAGGGTATAGCTTTTGTGTATACGAACATTCCTTCTCTGTATATTTATTTTATACATATGGGTGGGAGCTGCCATATTGTTTCCCTTAGACATTACAGTATGAGGGTATAGCTTATTGTGTACAGAACATTCCTTCTCTGTATATTTATACATATGGTGGGAGCTCCATACTGTTTCCCTTAGAAGCAGTATAGGGGTATAGCTTATGTGTGTAGAGAACATTCCTTCTTGTATATTTTATCATATGGGTGGGAGCTGCCACAACTGTTTCCCTTGACAGTAAATATGGGTATAGCTTATTGTGTGTCAGAACATTCATCTCTGTATATTTACATATGGGTGGGAGCTGCCATATTGTTCCCTTATACATATAGTAGGGTATAGCTTATTGTATAAGAACATTCCTTCTCTGTATATTTATATTTATACAATGGGTGGGAGCTGCCATATTGTTTCCCTTAGACGTACAGTATAGGTATAGCTTATTGGTGTACAAACATTCCTTCTCTGTATATTATATTTTACATATGGGTGGGAGCTCCAATTGTTCCCTTAACAGTACAGTATGAGGGTATAGCTTATTGTATGTACAACATTCATTCTCTGTATATTTATATTTTTCATATGGGTGGAGCTGCACCTGTTTTCCCTTGGACAGTAAATTGGGTGTGCTTATTGTGTGTACAGAACATTCCTTCTCTGTATATTTATACTTTGGGTGGGAGCTGCCATATTGTTCCCTTGACAGTACAGTATAGGGTGATAGCTTATTGTGTGTACAGAACATTCCTTCTCTGTATATTTATATTTATACATATGGGTGGAAGCTGCCATATTGTTTCCCTTAGACGGTAGAGTATGAGGGTATAGCTTATTTTGTGAACAGAACATTATATCATACATAGGGTGGAGCTGCCATATTGTTTTCCCAAAAAGGGCTGGCCAAAAATCTTTTTTGGTAAAGTTGGAAGTCATAATTGAGTAATTTTAAAGTTATTTGTTAAAACTTGTTAATAAATGCCGTGGCCTGATTTCACCACCTTAATATGTGTTTATAGTATAATTGGGTTGGTGAACTGTTAGAGTTATGTCCTCCACTGCCCATGTAATGTATATTGTTATATAATGTATAATACAGTGTCTGTGTTTTTATTATTGGGTTGGTGAACTGTCAGAGTAACGTCCTCCACTGCCCATGTAATGTATATTGTATAATATATAATGTATAATACAGTGTCTGTGTTTATTATTATTGGGTTAGGTGAATTGTCAGAGTTATGTCCCCCACTGCCCATGTAATGTATATTGTATAATATATAATGTATAATACAGTGTCTGTGTTTATTTTATTGGGTTAGGTGAACTGTCAGAGTTATGTCCTCCACTGCCCATGTAATGTATATTGTATAATTATAATATCAGTGTCTGTGTTTATTATTATTGGTTAGGTGAACTGTCAGAGTTATGTCCCCCACTGCCCATGTAATGTATATTGTATAATATTAATGTAATACGTGTCTGTGTTTTATTATTATTGGGTTAGGTGAACTGGTAGTTATGTCCCCCCACTGCCCATGTAATGTATATTGTATAATATATAATGTTATACAGTGTCGTGGTTTATTATTATTGGGTTAGGTGAACTGTCGAGTTATGTCCTCCACTGCCCATGTAATGTATATTGTATAATATATAATATAGTGTCTGTGTTTATTATTATTGGGTTAGGTGAACTGTCAGAGTTATGTCCTCCACTGCCCATGTAATGTATATTGTATAATATATAATACAGTGTCTGTGTTTATTATTATTGGTTAGGTGACTGTCAGAGTTATGTCCCCCACTGCCCTAGTATGTATATTGATAATAAAATGTATAATACAGTGTCTGTGTTTTTATTATTGGGTTAGTTGAACTGTTAGAGTTATGTCCTCCACTGCCCATGTAATGTATATTGTAAATATATATGTAATATAAGTCTGTGTTTATTATTATTGGGTTAGGTGAACTGTCAGAGTTATGCCCTCCACTGCCCATGTAATGTATATTGTATAATATATAATACAGTGTCTGTGTTTATTATTATTGGGTTAGGTGAACTGTCAGAGTTATGTCCCCCACTGCCCATGTAATGTATATTGTATAATATATAATGTATAATACAGAGTCTGTGTTTATTATTATTGGGTTAGGTGAACTGTCAGAGTTATGTCCCCCACTGCCCATGTAATGTATATTGTATAATATATAATGTATAATACAGTGTCTGTGTTTATTATTATTGGGTTAGGTGAACTGTCAGAGTTATGTCCCCCACTGCCCTGTAATGTATATTGTATAATATATAATGTATAATACAGTGTCTGTGTTTATTATTATTGGGTTAGGTGAACTGTCAGAGTTATGTCCTCCACTGCCCATGGTATGCATTTGTATAATATATAATGTATAATACAGTGTCGGTGTTTATTATTATGGGTTAGGTGAACTGTTAGAGTTATGTCCTCCACTGCCCATTGTATGTATATTGTATAATATATATGTATAAATAATTTCTGTGTTATTATTATTGGGTTAGGTGAACTGTCAAGTTATGTCCCCCACTCCATGTAATGTATATTGTATTATATAATGTATAATAACAGTGTCTGTGTTTATTATTATTGGATTAGGTGAACTGTCAGAGTTATGTCCTCCACTGCCCATGTAATGTATATTGTATAATATATAATGTATAATACAGTGTCTGTGTTTATTATTATTGGGTTAGGTGAACCCAGATATAATGAACATATAATAAACTCTAAAGCAATGTAAAAACTTAATTCTTGGTTAAATGATAAAACTTTTACATTAAAGGCCACCAATATTTTGTTTCTAAATTGCCTTTAAAAAAGTTTTAAAAAAAGACCTTCCATTCATAGTCTGATAAAATACAATGGGCCCTTTAACACTTTCAACTCAACAGGAAACCTATGTAGACAACAAGGGAACACGTTAGGCTGCGTACACACCAGACGATATTTTCGGCCAACCTACCTATTCACGGCATTTTTGTTCGTCTGGATCGGACGGACGAACGATCGGACGCGTTGGAAAATTCCGAGCGCTTGGCCGTGACAAATACTCTGGCCATGTGTACCCAGCCTTACACACATTCTTGGAAACGCTTATGCATTTTGTACCTTTAATCCCCCCACATGAGAATGCCCAGTAAATGTGAATTTGATGACTTTTTTGATGTCAGTAGAGAATGATGGGAGTTGTAGTTAAAACACTGACTGTTAACTTCCTAATTGCTACACTACAGAAAGTAATTTTTTTGTTTTTCATTTAGCAAAATGAAACATTTGAGAATCTACATCCAGCAGTCTGAATTCCAATAAAACCCAAGAAACAGCACTGCCATGCTGGTTGGCTCAAAGGTCTTCGTCCCATTACAACACTGGTCAGTTAGTGTTACTGATCTAGTTTCTGTGTTATTCTTATTAGGAGCTGTGTATCTGCTCATTAAATCCCCCATAGGTATAACATTACATACAGAACATGTGTGGTTCAATACAGTAATTGAACAGTTTCCACTAAATTTGCCTGTCACTAGCACCACCTACTGGTTGTATTGTTTACTGCGCAGGGGGATTTAAATGGAGTTAGTTGCATATTATTATTCTATGGTCGATGGATTGTAACAGTATGGGTCACTATGAGGAGTGAAAGCAGTATGGCAGATCCGTTACTTTTTCTAATAACAATTAGAATCACTATAATCCACGTAAACCTTTATTACTGAACTGACCTATAAATAATGATTATTTTACCCTGCAGGGTAAAGAGATTCTTTATCAAGACGCATTCCATTTTACTGGGCATTTAGCCTTCTCATTGCAATGGCAAAACAATATTGACAATTAAAAGGACCGGTTCCTTTTAATTCTCACCGTAATCGGTGTAATCACACAAATATTTAGCTGGATATAAGTGGGCCCTTAATTGTGTTAGGGGCCACATGCAAAGCCTTTAAAATAAACCACAATGAATACAAATGGAAATTAAAAATGTGTTTGTTGATATAATGGAATTCATGGAATCCCATGATGCATCATACCATTCAATAGACCCTCCCATAAGTGCTAACAAGATCAGGGACCCCATAGACCCCTAAGTGACGTGACGGATGACCCTGTTTCATGATCAATCTGCAGTTAGCCAGAGCTACTACATAGCTATTACATCACTATTATATCACTATTACATCACTATTATATCACTATTACATCACAATTATATCACTATTAAATCACTATTACATCACCATTATATCACCATTACATCACTATTATATCACTATTGCATCACTATTATATCACAATTACGTCACTATTACATCACAATTATATCACTATTACATCACTATTACACCACTATTACATCACTATTATATCACTATTACATCACTATTATATCACAATTACATCACTATTACATCACAATTATATCACTATTACATCACAATTATATTACTATTACACCACTATTATATCACTATTACATCCCCATGACACATAATCAATGACAGACAATGATAATTAGTAAAAAGACTGAAATTATGTTTGTATTAATGATCTTTACAAGGTTTTTGGTTTGGGTTTTTTCCTTGCAAATAATTTTGCATAAAATGTAAAAATTCTTATAAAATGACATCACAATATCCTCCTAGTGGGTCCATGACACAGTTTAGAAACACAGTGACACCGCCCCCAGTAAGGTGCTATTATAAACGGTTAGTGGAGCGATTTTAATCCCTGTTACCATTTATGTGATACAGGGGAACAGATTTAATCCCACACTGTAAATGGAAGAGTCATCCATTGAGAAGTATAATGAAATATATATACCGGTATATAATACAGTGTTGGCATTTAATGTGGTAGATACACACAGACATTGTTACCTGCAGGACTCTGGTTCTGGAAGTACATGGGACACCATCACATTGACTGGGACCCACAAGTCATGTTGATTGAGATACTGGTTCCATTGGTCTGGGAGTTAATGTGCCTGTTACTTCTCCAGTCTCTGGACCCACCTCCCTCTCTTTGTGCAGCTGTTCAGTCTCTAACTGTGACTTTTCTTTCCATTTCCTTCTGCCCTAAATTTTCAATTCACGAATCTCATTCACACCTTCTCTACCTCTGAATAAACCAGACGTCCCTACATCTCCTCACTGTCTGTGACATTAATTCACTGTAGCAAAATAAGAACTAGAGTTATAATCTCATAGTTGCTATAGCATTGCAATAAGATCACTCGACTAATATCAAGGTATGCAGGGAGTTGTAGTTCAGCCGTAGGGGACACATTTCTCTGTTATCTCTGTTGTTAATTGGCTGTTGCTAATAATGGTCCCATTAAAAATAACTAGATAAAGGAATCATATTTGTATTATAAATACAAATCAATGGAACCCAATTACAATAAAGGATAGAACAACCAAATTGTAAGGTGTATGACCAGTCTATTGCTATAAATACTGTATAAACAAGCTACCTATTACCTATAGTAACATAGTAATTGAGGTTGAATAAAGACATGTGTCTATCAAGTCCAACCTTTATACCCTAGTTTGTCTGTTTTTTTTAACCCTAACAGTTGATCCAGAGGAAGGCAAAAAAAAAAAACAGCTAAAAAGGGGAGGGGGGGAATTCCTTCCTGACTCCAAACGGCAATCAGAAAGTATCCCTGTACAAACCAGAACTACAATATATGTATTAATACCAGTAATTCACAATATTTTATAGTATCCCTGTACCAACCAGAACTACAGTAACAGTATATGTATTAATACCAGTAATTCTCAATATTATATAGTATCCCTGTACCAACCAGAACTACAATATATGTATTAATACCAGTAATTCTCAATATTTTATAGTATCCCTGTACCAACCAGATCTACAGTATATGTATTAATACCAGTAATTCTCAATATTATATAGTATCCCTGTACCAACCAGATCTACAGTATATGTATTAATACCAGTAATTCTCAATATTATATAGTATCCCCGTACCAACCAGAACTACAGTATATGTATTAATTACCAGTAATTATCAATATTATATAGTATCCCCGTACCAACCAGAACTACAGTATATGTATTAATACCAGTAATTCTCAATATTATATAGTATCCCTGTACCAACCATAACTACAGTATATGTATTAATACCAGTAATTCTCAATATTATATAGTATCCCCGTACCAACCATAACTACAGTATATGTATTAATACCAGTAATTCTCAATATTATATAGTATCCCTGTACAAACCAGAACTACAGTATATGTAATAATACCAGTAATTCTCAAATTATATAGTATCCCTGTACCAACCAGAACTACAGTATATGTATTAATACCAGTAATTCTCAATATTATATAGTATCCCTGTACCAACCAGAACTACAGTATATGTAATAATACCAGTAATTCTCAATATTATATAGTATCCCTGTACCAACCATAACTACAGTATATGTATTAATACCAGTAATTCTCAATATTATATAGTATCCCCGTACCAACCAGAACTACAGTATATGTATTAATACCAGTAATTCTCAATATTATATAGTATCCCTGTACCAACCAGAACTACAGTATGTGTATTAATACCAGTAATTCTCAATATTATATAGTATCCCCGTACCAACCAGAACTACAGTATATGTATTAATATCAGTAATTCTCAATATTATATAGTATCCCTGTACCAACCAGAACTACAGTATGTGTATTAATACCAGTAATTCTCAATATTATATAGTATCCCCATACCAACCAGAACTACAGTATATATATTAATATCAGTAATTCTCAATATTATATAGTATCCCTGCACCAACCAGAACTACAGTATATGTATTAATACCAGTAATTCTCAATACCCATAATTCGCAAAATATATATATCCCCGTACCAACCAGAACTACAGTATATGTATTAAACCAGTAATTCTCAATATTATATAGTACCCCCCGTACCAACCGAGCTACAGTATATGTATGAAGATACTGTACTTTTACTTAACTCATCCTGGTGGGATTTTCGGTTAGGCTGGGTTGCCAATGACATGATACATTGATAAAATGATATTTTGTGCTATCATTACCGTAATGTTTTCATGTACCAGTAATTAGCACAGATGTAAAGTCTCAGTCTGTAGGTGGAATATGTTCTACATTAGACTATAGATAAAAGGACTTTCACTGTTAAAAACATCCCATGATTTCTATCCAACGTACCAATATAACCCCAGGGCCTGACGCTGACCGACTGTCCCTATAACATGCGGCCACTCGGTGTTAATAGACTTATATCCATTAGACACTCCGACACTTCCGCTGAAATTCATCTGTCTACAAATCTACTGAAAGGGGTCTCCATCCAATGGAGCATTTCACTGAGCACATAAGTGTACCATGTGATTGATGGTATAATGTGTTAATGAACAGACCCCGGGGATCTATTACAGACATAGGCGCAGTGTGTCAGTATCTGGGACAAAATAACGGTTTTTTAGTATTTACAGTCACCACCTGGAAATATGACCAAACCAATTGACCCAAACAATTAGACCCAATAATAAGGTATCTCAGCTACACGACCCCTCCTCATTGGCCTGAATGTGGAAATTGTGATTGGGTCTTGTTCGTATTTTACATTATCTGATGGTTTTATGTGTGGGATAAATGGTTCAGAAGCACCGGTCTGATTCCATGGCTTTGTATTGACTCTCGTACAATAGACAGGATACTCCTTGCATGTGACAGTCTGTATTAAGGGGATTAAAGGGAAAGTGTCATGAATTCTAAATGTGTCAATTCCTGTTGAATTACACTGGCATTAACCAAGGAAATGTAACTGATGGGTCATTAAGGGCTATGGAAAGGACCCTGTCCAATCTATGCTGGCCATACTCTGGGAATACCTTAATCTTTCTTGTAGTTGGCTTCCAGTCGTAAAATGAATTGGCCAGACAGGAAACTGGAAGGTGAAACTGCTCCCAGGTACCGAATGTGTTTAGATATTAATATAATCGTTGACCAAACATTAATCTATTAAATGTCTAATCAGGGAATGTCCAGCGAGACTTAATCCGAAACACTTTAACAATAATAGACGTTATAAGGGAATTAATAGACTTTATATAGGGAGATAATAGACTTTATATAGGGAGATTAATAGACTTTTATATAGGGAGATAAATAGACTTTATATAGGTGATAAATAGACTGGGGTAAATATAGGGAGATAATAGACTTTATATAGGAGATAAATAGACTTTATATAGGGAGATTAATAACTTTATACGGGAGATATATAGACTTTATATAGGGTGATAAATAGACTTTATATAGGGAGATAAATAGACTTTATATAGGGAAGATTAATAGATTTTATATAGGGAGTAATATACTTTATTGGAGGTATTAATAGATTTTATATAGGAGATAAATAGACTTTATATAGGAAGATAAATAGACTTTATATAGGAGATAATAGACTTTTATAGGAGATTAATAGACTTTATATAGGGAGATTAATAGATTTTATATAGGGAGATAATAGACTTATATAGGGAGATAAAATAAGCTTTTATATAGGGAGATAAATAGACTTTATATAGTGAGAATAAATAGACTTTATATAGGGAGATAAATAGACTTATATAGGAGATAAATAGACTTTATATAGGAGATAAATAGACTTTATATAGGGAGATAGATATATAGGAGATAAATAGATTTTATATGGGAGATATATATATAGGGAGATAAATAGACTTTATATAGGGAGAGATATATATAGGGAGATATAGACTTTATATAGGGAGATAAATAGACTTTATATAGGGAGATAAATAGACTTTATATAGGGAGATAGATATACTTTATATAGGGAGATAGATATACTTTATATAGGGTGATAAATAGACTTTATATAGGGAGAGATATATATAGGGTGATAATAGAGTTTATATAGGGAGAGATATATATAGGAGATAAATAGACTTTATATAGGGAGATAAATAGACTTTATATAGTAGATAAATAACTTATATAGGGAGATAAATAGACTTTATATAGGGAGATAAATAGACTTTATAATAGGGTGATAAATAGACTTTATATAGGGAGATACTATATATAGGGAGTCATAGACTTTATTAGGGAGATATCTATATAGGGAATAATAGATTTTATATAGGGAGATATATCTATAGGGAGATAAATAGACTTTATATAGGGAGAGATATATTAGGAGATAATAGACTTTATATAGGGAGAATATATAAGGGAGATAAATAGACTTTATATAGGGAGATAGATATATATAGGGAGATAAATAGACTTTATATAGGGAGATCTACTATAGGGAGATAAATAGACTTTATATAGGAGATAAATAGACTTTATATGGGTGATAAATAGACTTTATATAGGGAGATAAATAGACTTTATATGGTTGATAAATAGACTTTATATAGGATAAATAGACTTTATAGAGATAATAGACTTTACATAGGGAGATAAATACCTTTATAGGGAGAGATATATATAGGGAGATAACAGACTTTATATAGGGTGATAAATAGACTTTATATAGGGAGAGATATTTATAGGGTGATAAATAGACTTTATATAGGGAGAGAGATATATATGGAGATAATAGACTTTATATAGGGTGATAAATAGACTTTATATAGGGAGATATATATATAGGGAGATAAATAGATTTTATATAGGGAATATATTATATGAGATAATAGACTTTATATGGGAGGATATATATAGGGAGATAATAGACTTTATATAGGGAGAGATATTATAGGGAGATAATATAGGGGAGATAATAGACTTATATGGGAGATATATATATAGGGAGATAAATAGACTTTATATAGGAGAAATAGACTTATATAGGGTGATAATAGACTTATATAGGGAGAAATAAATAGACTTTATATAGGGTGATAATAGACTTTATAGGGAGAAATAGACTTTTATATAGGAGATAAATAACTTTACATAGGGAGATAAATACACTTTATATAGGAGAGATATATATAGGGAGATAAACAGACTTTATATAGGGTGATAAATAGACTTTATATAGGGAGAGATATTTATAGGGTGATAAATAGACTTTATATAGGGAGAGAGATATATATGGAGATAAATAGACTTTATATAGGGTGTAAATACTTTATATAGGGAGAGATATATATAGGGAGATAAATAGACTTTATATAGGGAGATATTATATAGGGAGATAAATAGACTTTATATAAGGAGAGATATATATAGGGAGATAAATAGACTTTATATAGGGAGATATATATATAGGGAGATAAATATACTTTATATAGGAGATAAATAGACTTTATATAGGGTGATAAATGACTTTATATAGGGAGATAAATAGACTTTATATAGGGAGAGATATATATAGGGAGATAAATAGACTTTATATAGGGAGATATATATATTGGGAGTAAATAGACTTTATATAGGGGAGATATATATAGGGAGATAATAGACTTTATATGGGAATATATAATGGAGATAAATATACTTATATAGGAGAAACTAGACTTTATATAGTGATAAATAGACTTTATATAGGGAGATAAATAGACTTTATATAGGGTGATAAATACATTTTATATAGGGTGATAAATGGACTTTATATAGGGAGATATATATAGGGAGATAAATGGACTTTATATAGGGAGATATATATAGGGAGATAAATAGACTTTATATAGGGTGATAATACATTTAGTGGAGATAAATAGACTTTTCTGGAGAGATATATATAGGAGATAAATAGACTTTATATAGGGAGAGATATATATAGGGAGATAAATAGACTTTATATAGGGAGATAAATAGACTTTATATAGGGTGATAAATAGACTTTATATAGGGAGATATATATATAGGGAGATAAATAGACTTTATATAGGGAGAGATATATATAGGAGATAATAGACTTTATATAGGGAGATTATATATAGGGAGATAATAACTTTATATAGGGAGAGATATATAGAGGGATAATATACTTTATAGGAGATATATATTAATATAGGGATCAATAGACTTATATATAGGAAGATATATAAGGGAGAATAAATAGACTTTATATAGGGAGATATTATATAGGGAGATAAATAGACTTTATATAGAGATAAATAGACTTATATAGGGAGATAAATAGACTTTATATAGGAATAATAGACTTTATATAGGTGATAATAGACTTTATATATGGAATAATAGACTTTATAATAGGTGATAATAGACTTTATATAGGGACATAAATAGACTTTTATAGGGTGATAAATAGACTTTATTAGGTAATAACTTATATAGTATAAATCAACTTTATATGGGTGATAAATAACTTTATATATGGAGAGATATATATAAGGGAGATAATGGACTTTAATAGGGTGATAATAGACATTATATAGGGAGATAAATAGACTTTATATGGGAGAGATATATTAGGGAGATAAATGACTTTATAGGGGAACCTCTAGACTGGTGTACCCTGATTTTACACATTCTGTTATCTTTTAAAGTCTTTTTAAACAATCCATGTCAACAGATTTCTAACAGTTTTCTACAGATGTGTCAGTAACAAATCCATATAGATATGCAGATTACTGTTTTTGTATTAAGGTTTAGGAAAGAATTGTCAAGAGCAGCAATGCCTGAGGCTACAGAAATTCCCCATTGATGTGTAACACAACCAACAATAACACCCTCCTACTTGTTTTATTATGTTAACCAGCCCCTAAGATTGCAAGCTCTTTGGGGAAATGCCCTCATATTTCTAGGCACTATTATACTCATTACGTCTGTATTTAATGACTTCTATTGGTATTATAATATGTTTTAGTGTATATTAGTGTATATTAGTGTATATTAGTGTATATGTATATTAGTGTATATTAGTGTATATTTAGTGTATATTATTGTATATCTAGTGTATATTCGTGTATACAGTGATATATGTAGTGTATATCAGTGTATAATCAGTGTATATTAGTGTAATATTAGTGTATATTAGTGTATATTAGTGTATATCAGTGTATATTCTGTATATTAGTGTATTTAGTGTTATTAGTGTATTTATGTATATGTGTATATGTGTATATTAGTGTATATTAGTGTATATTAGTGTATATTAGTGTATATAGTGTTATTAGTGTATATTAGTGTATATTATAGTGTATATTCGTGTAATTAGTTATATCAGTGTATATTAGTGTATATTAGTGTATATTAGTGGTATATATAGTGTATATCATGTGTATTATTGTGTATATTAGTGAATATTAGTGATATCGTGATATTATGTATATTAGTGTATATTAGTGTATATTAGTGTTTAGTGTATATCAGTGTATATTAGTGTATATTAGTTATATTAGTGTATTTAGTGTATATTAGTGTATATTAGTGTATATTAGTGTATCTTATATCAGTCGCATTGTGTAATTAGAGGGGTTACAATTCACTTCGCTGTTTTTCTAAATCCCCCGACAGTAGAAGTTCTGGGGTGAAATAAAAATGCCACGTCCATGAGTGAAATCCAATCTATTGGCAGTAGGAAAGGGATTAACATTCATGTGCCCAGACGGAGAATTCACACGTTTCCAACTGGAGCTTAGGTGGAAAGATAATGTTAAACTATGAAATAAACATCACAGCCACTAGAAAATTCTGCACTTCCCTTCCAAGTCACACACCCTCACGTTCACCCAAGTTAATAAAATCACGGTATCCAATCAATCTGCTACTATCATTAAAAAGTCAATGTCAATCAGGTTGGACTTTCAGCCAATAGAGTCACATTCTGTCCACTTGTAGCTCCCCCCCTATTTCTAGAAATCTAAATCACATGGTCCCGTAGGCGATTCTGTTTTCCCATTTACATTAAGGGTTGGTTCCTTGTACCAATTTAATTCCCACGGTGTTTACATCGTCTCCAGACCAATAATAACAATAAATGTAAATCAGTAGGAAGTAAAGGGACACAGGAATTTGTATATTTATTATTATTGTGGATTATATAGCGACAAATCTAGTGCTATACAATACATGTATACATTCACATCAGGCCCTGCCCCGAAGAGCTTACAATCTAATCACATTTATTTGACACATACAACCTATCATTATGTCTTATATATTGTGGCGAAACGCAAGCGTGGGGAGAACATACAAACTCCTTGCAGATGTGTCCACGGGTGGAATCGAACTCAGGACTTCAGCGTTGCAAGGTATCATGCTAACCCTGAGCCAACCGTACTGACCAACCACTGAGCCACCGTACTGCCCCAAACACAGCATGTAATGTAACTAATGTCTAGCATTTATTTTGTTTTTAAGGAAACATTTTAACTAAAATATATCCACCTACGTTAGAAATTAGATGAAAGTTTTTTGTTTAAATATTGCCTCATTATTAAAGGGAAGCGTAATCACAACCCACTTGTTTGGTTTTCAAAGTACTAAATGCATTGAAGAATTCGCCCTGTCTCTATAATTAACTGCACTGGCAGATTGATAGACAAGAGCACAGCCCCAATCAGAACCTTCCTACAGACACACAACTTGTAGGTGTCATTCCAAAAGTTCTTACATTGACGCATTTAAAATGAACATCTGATTCTGAGCTGCAGATTCTCAACACTCAAAGGATTTTCAAGGGTGTAAAGGACATTGTAAAAGGAGACACGGTGTCCAGAGAACATTGGGACTTGTGAATGAAAGTCTGATAACAAGAAATTGACACTGTGAATTCCCCTGGATCATCATCTGCCTGTGACCTTTCCCATTTCCCCCATGTACAGGTCCTGTTTGGTCCACAAATTCTATTAATAGGCATCAAGAAACCAAACCAGCTCAGCGATTCACTGTTCTCCCCTCTGGGATCAGCTGTCGAAATCCCCAGAAACATGGGTTCTCTCCTGTCAGCGCAGAAGACCCACAGATTGTACATTGTCATGTCAAGTACACACATGTTACTATATTGAACAATCATTGACTGGTTGGCATATACTCAGTCATATATAAATGTGTGTCAATGGGGGGGGCCATTCGTCGCTGTGTACCCAAATTGCGTAATGTAAATAAACATCTACATACATGACGTTATAATATGTATTGTATAATGTACAGCGCTGGTTGTACCCACGTGGAGCTATATAAAAAAAAAAATAAACATATAGAGTAATACTGTCATAATCTGTATAAGGTTATAATGTTTACAGTTGCTGCGCACCAAGTGGCGCTGTATATAAATAAACATATACCATACTTACTGTTAATCTGGATTGTATAATGTACAGCGGCTGCGTACCCAAGTGGCGACTATATTAAATAAACATATACATACGATGTATAATCTGTATTGTTATAATGTAAAGCGCTTGCGTCCCCAAGTGGCGCTATATATATATAAACATATACATACATACTGTGTAATATGTATTGTTATATTGTACAGCGCTGCGTCCCAAGTGGAGCTATATAATAAAAAAATATACATACATACTGTATAATCTGTATTGTATATGTACAGCATGTGATACCCAAGTAGAGCGATATGAATAACTAATATACATAATGCTGTATTTTCATCTGTATTGTTCTAATGTACAGCGCTGTGTCCCCAAGTGGCGCTATCATACATAAACATATAGTTACATACTGTGTAATCTGTATGTTTATAATGGCCAGCGCCTGCGTACCCAAGTGGCGCGTATACTATATAAATAACTATATACATACATACGTATATCGTATTGTTATAATGTACAGCGCTGCGTCACAAGTGGCGCTATATAAATATAAACATATAACGTACATACTGTAAATCTGTATTGTTATTAATGTACAGCGCTGTGTTACCCAAGGGCTGCTTATATAAATCAACATATTACATACATCTGTAGAATCGTATTGTTATAATGTTACAGCAGCTGTGTACAAGTGGCGCTATATAAATAACTATATACGTACATACTGTATAATCTGTATTGTTATTAATGTACAGCGCTGCGTCCCCAAGTGGCGCTTATATAAATACACATATACATTAAATACGGTATAATCTGTAATTGTTATAATGTACAGCGCATGTGTATCCACGTGGCGCTATATAAATAAACATATACATACATTACTGTATATCTGTATTGTTATAATGTACAGTGCTGTGTACCCAAGTGGGCGCTAGATAAATAAACATTATACATACATACTGTATAATCTGTATGTTATAATGTTACAGCGCCTGTGTGTACCAAGTGGGCGAATATAAATTAACATATACGACATACTGTATATATCTGATGTTATAAAAGTACAGCGCTTGTGGTCCCAAGTGGCGCTATAATATAAAAACTATACATACATATGTATCATCTGTATTGTTATAATGCTACCGCGCTGCGTCCCCCAGTGGGCAGCTATATTATTAAACATAGAATACATATGGTATAATCTGTATTGTTATAATGTACAGCGCTGTGTCCCCCAAGTGGCGCTCTATAAATAAACATAGACATACATACTGTATAATCTGTATTATAATGTACCAGTGCTGTGTCCCCAAGTGGCGATATATAAAATAAACTAACATAATACTGTAGATCTGTATTGTTATAAATGTACACGCTGTGTACCCAAGTGGCGCTATATAAATCACTATTTATCCGTAATCTGTATATATCTGTATGTTATAATGTACAGAGCTGTGTCCCAAGTGGCGTATATATTAAATAAAACATATACATACATTACTGTATGATCTGTCGTGTATAAATGTACAGCGCTTGCGTCCCCAAAGTGGACACGCAATATTAAATAAAACATATACATCATACTGTATAATCTGTATTGTTATAATGTACAGCGCTGCGCCCCAAGTGGCGCAATATAATAAACATATACATAATACTGTATAATCTGTATTGTTAAATGTACAGCGCTGTGTACCCAAGTGGCGCTATATAAATAAACATAACATACATACTGTTATCCTATATGTTATAATGTAAGCGGAGTCCCCAAGTGGCGTAATAAATAAACATTATACTTTCACATACTGTTATAATCTGTATTGTTATAATGTACAGACGCGTGTACCCAAGTGGCGCTATATAAATAAAAAATATACAGACATAGTATAATCTGTATGTTATAATGTACAAGCGCGTGATCCAAGTGGCGCTATATAAATAAACATATACATACAGACGTATCTATCTGTATTGTTATAATGTACAGCCGGGTGTCCCCCAAGTTGGCGTATATAAATAAAACATATACTACATTACGATAATCTGAGGGTTATAATATACAGCGCTGTGTCCCCAAGTGGCGCTAATAAAATAAAACATATACATACAGTACTGTATTAATCTGTTAGGTGAGAACGTACAGAGCTGCGTCCCCAAGTGGCACAATATAAACTAAAAATATACATACATACTGTATAATCTGTTTGTTATAATATACAGCGCTGTGTCCCCAAAGTGGCGTATCTAAAATAAACACTATACCTACATACTGTATAATCTGTATTGTATAACGTACAGCGCTGCGCCCAAGTGGCGCTTATAAATAACATATACATACATACTGTATACTCGTATTGTTATAATGTACAGCGCGGCGTCCCCAAGTGGCGCTATATAAATAAAATTTTATACATACTCCGGGGGGTATAATCTGTATGTTATAATGTACAGCGACTGTGTACCCACAGTGGCCGCTATATAAACACTATACAACATACTGTATAATCTGTATTGTATAATGTACCAGACGCTGTGTACCCAAGTGGCACTATATAAAATAAACATATACATACATACTGTTATAATCTGTCTGGTATAATGTACAGCGCTGCGGTACCAAGTGGACGCATATAAATAAACTTATACATACATACGTATACTGTATGTTATAATTTACATATAAGATATACTACCTATGTACACCTATGTATCCCAAGGATTACTGCAATCACTGTTTAAAAAATCCCATGGAACCGTAAACACTGCCACATAATATCCAATGGGAACCGTAAACCACTGCCCATTTGTACCTGGAAAACCGTATAACACTGCCATTAATCTCCCATGGAAACCATAAACAACTCTGCCCATTATATCCCATTTCCCCGGAACAAACCATAAACACTGGCCCAGAATATCCCATGGAAAAACCGCTAAACACTGCCCATATTATCCATGGAAAACCCCCATAAACAACTGCCACTTATATCCCATGGAAAACCATAATAAACACTGCCATTATATCCATGGAAACCATAACAACTGCCCATATATCCAGGGAAAAAACCCATATAAAACCTGCACATTATAGCCATGGGAAACCATAAAACACTAGCCCATAATATCCATGGGGAAACATAAACACTGCCCATAATATCCCATGGAAAACCATAAACACTGCCCATAATATCCTATGGAAAACAAAAACACTGCCAATAAGATCCTATGGAAAACCCATAAACACTGCCCATAATATCCATGGAAAAACATACACATACCCATATATCCATGGAAAACCATAAACATGCCCATAATATCCCATGGGAAACCATAAACATGACCATAATTCCCATGGGAAACCAAAACACTACCCATAATTATCCCATGGGAAACCATAATACTGCCCATTAATCCGCGGAAACCATAAACACGCCCATTATTATCCCATGGGAAACCATTAAACAATGCCATTATATCCATTGGAAAAACCATAAACAATGCCATAATATCCCATGGAAAACCATAAAAACATGCCATAATATCCCATGGGGAACCAGAAACACTGCAATAATATCCCATGAAACATAAACACTGCCCCAGTATATCCCATGGAAAACCATAAACATGCCATAATATTCCAGGAAAACCATAAACACGGCCCAGTATATCCCATGGAAAACCAAAAACTGCCAATTATATACCATGGAAAACCATAACACTGCCCATAATCCCATGGAAAACATAAACACTGCCATTATATCCCATGGGAAACCATAAACACTGCCCATAATATCCCAGGGAACCATCAACCACTGCACCAATAATTATCATGGAAAACCAAAACACGTCTGCCCATTATATTCCCATGGAAAAACCATAAACAACTGCCCATATCTCCAATGGGAAACCATCAACACTACCATAATATCCCATGGAAAACCATAACATTGCCCCCCCCCCATTATATCCCATGGAAAAAACCAATAAACACTGCCCATTATATCACATTGGGAAACCAATACACTGCCCATAATATCCATGGAAAACCATAATAAACACTGCCCATTATATACCATGGGGGGAAACCATAAAACAACTGCCCATAATAGTGTCCCATGGGAACCATAAACAATGCCCCATAAATATTCCATGGGAAAACCATAAAACACTGCCCATAATATCCCATGGGAAACCATATAAACACTGCCCATTAAATATCCCTGGGAAACATAAACACTGCCCACATAATATCCCATGGAAAACCATAAAACACTGCCCATAATATCTGGAAAAACATAAACACTGCCCATAATATGCCCATGGGAAACATAAACACCGGCCCATACATCCCATGGAAAACCAAAACACTGCCCCCATAATATCCAGGAAAAACATAAAACACTGACCCATTATATCCCTGAAAAACCCATAACACTGGGCCTTATATCAATGGAAACCCATAAAACACTGCCCATTATATCCATGAAAAACCATAAACACTGCCCATTAATCCATGGAAAATGTAAACACAGGACTATAATATTCCCAGGGAAAAAAATGTAAAAACAGGACTATAAGTTCCTTTCGGACAACTGTAAACATTGGCCCTAATGTCTATGGGAAAACCCTGAAACAATAGCTGTGAAACCGTCTACACTGGGCCAGGCATGGTCCACTAGTTAGAAGCTAAAAACCTTTTAAATGGGAATCAGATATATAAGACCACACTGGACAAATAAGGATTTTCACCCATTGCTTTCTCTCTTATCCAGATTATCCAGCCTTAATATCCCTCTCCTACCAGGGACACCTACCCTAGTCCAGCAGAATTGATTACCGTGAAATTGAAATAATATGAATGGAAGGCCCAAGGATTCTCGTTTTATTCTTCCCCTTGTAAATAAAAACGTGTTTTAGTCCTCACTCTTTGCTCTTTCCTTTTGTTTGAGGTTGGTGCGTAAAGTGGCTGAAAAGGAACAGGAAAACTAGTATATAAGGAAATCTTTCCTCTCCGAGGGTCCGCTTAGTAATTTAGCATTCGTGTTTTTAGACTCGCCGTACAACACTATTTCGTCTAACACTGGAAAGATGTTCTCCTTGTTAGAAAGATGCAAAACATGTTTGGGGACGCAATATAAGAAGAAAGAAGAATATGAAAATTGCCCTGTGAAAAAAGAAAGAACGGGCATGAAATGCTGGAACCTCCACAGGGACGTACTAATTGTTAAGATGGCTTAAAATTAAAGGGCAAACTATAGTAAAAAAAAAAAAAAATGAAATTTAAATATAGAAACTCTCTGGTCATTTTCACTATGATAATCAAGAGGACACGTGGACTTCCTATTAGATATAAGAATTAGAAGAAAAAAAATGCGCAGGAAAATAAGTCTGTCAGTAAAAGAAGCACACAGTGGAGGAGCGAGAGAGATCAGTTAAGTATTATAAACCATGAATTACTACAGTATAGTATTAATACCGTAATTCTCAATATTATTAGTATCCCCGTACAACCAGAACTACAGTATATGTATTAATACCAGTAATTCTCAATATTATATAGTATCCCCGTACCAACCAGAACTACAGTATATGTATTAATACCAGTAATTCTCAATATATATAGTATCCCGTACCAACCAGACTACAGTATATGTTAATACCAGTAATTCTCAATATTATATAGTATCCCCGTACCAACCAGAATACAATATATGTATTAATACAGTAATTCTCAATATTATATAGTATCCTGTACCAACCAGAACTACAGTATATGTATTAATACGTAATTCTCATATTATATAGTATCCCGTACCAACCAGAAACTACAGTATATGTATTAATACCAGTAATTCTCAATATTATATAGTATCCCCGTACCAACCAGAAACTACATAGTATATGTATTAATACCAGTAATTCAATATTATATAGTATCCCTGTACCAACCAGATACAGTATATGTATAATACCAGTAATTCTCAATATATATAGTATCCCCGTACCACCCGACTACATATAGTATTAATACCAGTAATTCTCAATATTATATAGTATCCTACCAACCAGAACTACAGTATAGTATTAATACCAGTAATTCTCAATATTATATAGTATCCGTACCAACCAGACTACAGTATATGTATTATACCAGTAATTCTCAATATTATATAGTATCCCTGTACCAACCAGAACTACAGTATATGTATTAATACAGTAATTCTCAATATTATTGTATCCCTACCAACCAGAACTCAGTATATGTATAATAACAGTAATTCTCAAATTATATAGTACCCTGTACCAACCAGAACTACAGTATATGTATTTATACCATATTCTCAATATTATATAGTATCCCGTACCAACCAGAACTACAGTATATGTATTAATACCAGTAATTCTCATATATATATAGTATCCCCGTACCAACCAGAACTACAGATATGTATTATACCAGTAATTCTCAATATTATATAGTATCCCCGTAAACCAGAACTACAGTATATGTATTAATACCATTAATTCTCATTATATAGTATCCCTGTACCAACCAGAACTACAGTATATGTATTAATACCAGTAATTCTCAATATTATATAGTATCCCCGTACCAACCAGAACTACAGTATATGTATTATACCAGTAATTCTCAATATTATATAGATCCCCGTACCAACCAGACTACAAATATGTATTCCAGTAATTTCAATATATATAGTATCCCGTACCAACCAGAACATAGTAATGTATATATCAGTAATCAATATTATATAGTATCCCGTACAACCAGAACTACAGATATGTATAATACCAGTAATTCTCAATATTATATAGTATCCCCGTACCAACCAGAACTACAGTATAGTATAATAACACTATTCTCAATATATAGTATCCCGTACCAACAGAACTACAGTATATGTATTAATACCGTAATTCTCAATTTATATTGTATCCCGTACAACCAGAACTACAGTATATGTATAATACCAGTAATTCTCAATAATATAGTATCCCCGTACCAACCAGAAACTACAGTATATGTATTAATACCAGTAATTCTCAATATTATATAGTATCCCTGTACCAACCAGAGCTACAGAATATGTATCAATACCAGTAATTCTCAAGATTGTATGGTATTCCCGTACCAACCAGAACTACAGTAAATATATTAATACCAGTAATTCTCAATATTGTATAGTATCCCCGTACCAACCTGAACTACAGAATATGTATTAATACCAGTAATTCTCAATATTATATAGTATCCCTGTACCAACCAGAACTACACTATATGTATTAATAACAGTAATTCTCAATATTATATGGTATCCCTGTACCAACCAGAACTACAGTACATGTATTAATATCAGTAATTCTCAATATTATACTGTATACCATACCATCCAGAACTGCAGTATATGTATTAATAACAGTAATTCTCAATATTATATAGTATCCCTGTACCAACCAGAACTACAGTATAAGTATTAATACCAGTAATTCTCAATATTATATAGTATCCATGTATCAACCAGAACTACAGTATATGTATTAATACCAGTAAATCTCAATATTATATAGTATCCCTGTACCAACCAGAACTACAGTATATGTATTAATATCAGTAATTCTCAATATTATATAGTATCCCCGTACCAACCAGAACTACAGTATATGTATTAATACCAGTAATTCTCAATATTATATAGTATCCCTGTACCAACCAGATCTACAGTATATGTATTAATACCAGTAATTCTCAATATATAGTATCCCCGTACCAACCCGATCTACATTATATGTATTAATATCAGTAATTCTCAATATTATATAGTATCCCTGTACCAACCAGAACTACAGTATATGTATTGATACCAGTAATTCTCAATATTATATAGTATCCCCGTACCAACCAGAACTAAAATATATGTATTGCCACCAGTAATTCTCAATATTATATAGTATCCCCGTACCAACCAGAACTATAGTACATGTATCAATATCAGTAATTGTCAATATTATATAGTATCCCCGTACCAACCAGAACTACAGTATATGTATCAATATCAGTAATTCTCAATATTATATAGTATCCCTGTACCATCCAGAACTGCAGTATATGTATCAATAACACTAGTTCTCAATATTATATAATATCACCGTACCAATCAGAACTACAGTATATGTATTAATACCTGTAATTCTCAATATTATATTGTATCACCGTACAACCATAACTACAGTATATGTATTAATACCAGTAATTCTCAATATTATATAGTATCCCCGTACCAACCAGAACTACAGTATATGTATTAATACCAGTAATTCTCAATATTATATAGTATCCCCGTACCAACCAGAATCCAGTTTTTCTGTTATTCATAACATAATTCTCAATATTAATATAGTATCCTTGTAACCACCAGAACTACTAAGTATATGTTATAATACCAGTATTCTCATATTATATAGTATCCCTGTACCAAACAGAACTACAGTATATGTATTTATACCAGTAATTCTCAATATATTAATAGTATCCCTGTACCAACCAAACTACAGTATATGTATTAATACCAGTAATTCTCAATATATATAGTATCCCTGTACCAACCAGAACTACAGTATATGTATTAATACCAGTAATTTCAATATTATATAGTATCCCGTACCAACCAGAACTACGTATATGTATTAATACCAGTAATTCTCAATATTATATAGTCTCCCTGTACCAACCAGAACTACAGTATTGTATTAATACCAGTATTCTCATAATTATATAGTATCCCTGTACCAACCAGAACTACAGTATATGTATTAATACCAGTTAATTTCAAATTTATATAGTATCCCCGTACCAACCAGACCCTTTTATGTATTAATACCAGTAATTCTCAATATTATATAGTATCCCTTACCAACCAGAACTACGTATATGTATTAATACCAGTAATTCTAATATTATATAGTATCCCTGTACCAACCAGAACTAACAGTATATGTATTAATACCAGTAATTCTCAATATTATATAGTATCCCTGTCACCACCAAACTACAGTATATATTAATACCAGTAATTCTCAATATTTATAGTACCTCCCGTACCAACCAGAACTACAGTATATGTTATTAATACCAGTTAATCTCAATATTATATAGTATCCCGTACCAACCAGAACTACAGTATATGTAATTAATACCAGTAATTCCATATTAATAGTACCCTGTACCAACCAGAACTACAGTATATGTAATACCAGAATAAGTAATTCTCAATATTATATAGTATCCCTGTACCAACCAGAACTACAGTATATGTTAATTAATACAGTATTCTCAAATTATATAGTATCCCGTACCAAACCAGAACTACCAGTATATGTATTATACCAGTAATTCTCAATATTATATAGTATCCCTGACCAACCAGAACTACACGTAGTATTATTAATACCAGTAATTTCTCAATATTATATGTATCCCTGTACCAACCAGAACTACAGTATATTGTATTAATACCAGTAATTCTCAATATATATAGTATCCCTGTACCAACAGAACTACAGTATTGTTAATTAATAATCTGAGTAATTCCTCAAAATTATATAGTATCCTTTACCAAACATCCTACAGTCTAATGTACAATTTAATACCAGTAATTCTCAATATTATATAGTATCCCCGTACCAACCAGAGCTACAGTATATGTATGAGATACTGTACTTTTACTTAACTCATCCTGGTGGGATTTCGGTTAGGCTGGGTTGCCAATGACATTGATATCATTGATAAAATGATATTTTGTGCTATCATTACCGTAATGTTTTCATGTACCAGTAATTAGCACAGATGTAAAGTCTCAGTCTGTAGGTGGAATATGTTCTACATTAGACTATAGATAAAAGGACTTTCACTGTTAAAAACATCCCATGATTTCTATCCAACGTAACCAAATATAACCCCAGGGCCTGACGCTGACCGACTGTCCCTATAACATGCGGCCACTCGGTGTATAATAGACTTATATCCATTAGACACTCCGACACTTCCGCTGAAATTCATCTGTCATAACAAATCTACTGAAAGGGTCTCCATCCAATGGAGCATTTCACTGAGCACATAAGTGTAACATGTGATTGATGGTATAATGTGTTAATGACAGACAGACCCCGGGGATCTATTACAGACAATAGGCGCAGTGTGTCAGTAATCTGGGACAAAATAACGGTTTTTAGTATTTACAGTCAAACCACCTGGAAATATGACCAAACCAATTGACCCATAACAATTAGACCCAATAAATAAGGTATCTCAGCTACACGACCCCTCCTCATTGGCCTGAATGTGGAAATTGTGATTGGGTCTTGTTCGTATTTTACATTATCTGATGGTTTTATGTGTGGGATAAATGGTTCAGAAGCACCGGTCTGATTCCATGGCTTTGTATTGACTCTCGTACAATAGACAGGATACTCCTTGCATGTGACAGTCTGTATTAAGGGGATTAAAGGGAAAGTGTCATGAATTCTAAATGTGTCAATTCCTGTTGAATTACACTGGCATTAACCAAAGGGAAATGTAACTGATGGGTCATTAATGGGCTATGGAAAGGACCCTGTCCAATCTTATGCTGGCCATACTCTGGGAATAACCTTAATCTTTCTTGTAGTTGGCTTCCAGTCGTAAAATGAATTGGCCAGACAGGAAACTGGAAGGTGAAACTGCTCCCAGGTACCGAATGTGTTTAGATATTTAATATAATCGTTGACCAAACATTAAATCTATTAAATGTCTAATCAGGGAATGTCCAGCGAGACTTAATCCAGAAACACTTTAACAATAAATAGACGTTATATAGGGAGATTAATAGACTTTATATAGGGAGATTAATAGACTTTATATAGGGAGATTAATAGACTTTATATAGGGAGATAAATAGACTTTATATAGGGTGATAA